>APFE031328695.1:0-23940 GCA_000404065.3 Pinus taeda | reverse complement strand
TTTTTTTTAATTTTAATGTTTTTCAGGATCATGATAAAATATTTTACACCATTATTTCGAAATGTTGAAATTTGACCTTGAAAAAAAAATGTTATCTCAGTGTCAACACTTTTCGTTTTGAGGGTGTTTTTGGGAAATTTTTTGCACAAAAAAATAGTTTTTATCGCCATTTTTAAAACATGTTGAAAATTTACTCTAGAAAAAAAAGGTGTTATTCCAACATCAACACTTTTCGTTTTTAGCACTGTTTTTGATGTTTTTACGGGGTTTTTGGCCAGAGTTCCCGTTTTGAGTTTATAGTTCTCATTTCAAAGTTTACATTGTTATCTATGATTGCTTGCTTATTGATTCAAAAGACTTTCTTTGGGTTTGCCCCCATTTGTAAACTTACTTCTTTTTTATCATGGTTTGTAAAGGCAAAACAATTTTTGAAAAATTGGGGACAAATCGTTTAACAAAATTTATTTGGCTAAGAAAGGATTGCGTGGATTTTTTGTTATGTGGTAAGGGGATTTTAGAAATCGCCTTAATTCTTTCAGGGTCTATGAAAATTCCTTCCTTGGAAAGAATAAATCCTAGAAGCTTACTTTCACTAAGAGCAAAGAATGGATTCTTAAGGTTCAAGGAGATTCCATTTCTTTTTGCATCTTTCAAAGATTTGTTTTAGGTCACGAAGATGATTATTCCTCTTTTCAAATAAATTATAATATCATCTAGATACACAACAACTGATTTATTGATCAAACTTTTGAAGGCAATATCCATGGCTCTCTGGAATGTAGCTCCAACATTAATCAATCCAAAAGGAATCTTTTGATAAGCATATGTTCCCCATTTGGTTATGAATGTGGTTTCAGTCTATCTTCAAGATGCACAAGGATCTGATTATAATCTGAAAAACCATGTAAGAAATACATCAGTTTAGAACCTGCAACAGATTGCAAAATTTGTTCCATTAGAGGCAAAGGAAAGTTATCCTTTTCACATGCTTTATTTAAATTCTTAAAATCTATGCAATTTCGAATATCTTCATTCTTTTTCTTAACTGGCACAGTATTCGAGACCCATTTGGAATGTCTGACCGGGAAAATGATTTTGGCTTTGAGAAGCTTATTTAACTTGGTCTTAATTTGGGATTCCTATGTTTTGTGGCTTTGAGCAACTTACTTAACTTGGTCTTAATTTGGGATTCCAGATTAGGGTGAATCCTATGTTTTTGTTGAATTAGTTTTACATATGGAAGCATAGGAATAGTATGTTGAATGATGGATGTGTCATAGGTTTTAAGATCATCATAACTCTAGGAAAATACATCCTTATATCTTTTTACTAGATGGATGAAAGCAAATATTTCATCTGGTGTAAGTCTAATGCCTAAATTGATGTTTTGGGGTTTATGATCAGACCCTAAGCTAATCAATTCGAATCAAATAGAGATTTCAAGTTTTCAATTGGCAACCTTTTTGAATCTATATTTCAAATCATGCAAGTCTTCCAACTTCACTATGGGATTAGGCAAATAAATTTCTTCAGAAGACTTATTTAGTTTCTTATAGTGCTCATCTTCATCAATGATTTGATCAGATTAAGACCCTTCGGAAGTTAAAAAACTTAGGATGTCATTGTCATCATTAAATACATGCCAATTAGTTATGTTATATGGAATGGATGGGCGAAAAATCAATTCAATCGAATATCTATCAAGAGTAAAATCTTTAGGTGGAATGAGCTTAGAAGCAACATTGGCTAGGAGACCAACACTAGCATTTTGTAATCTTGGAATCAAAGATATATTCAATGCATTAAAATGAGTTTTTAAATCTTGGATCAAAGATTGATAATGTTTGAGGCGATTAGAAACACAATGAATATTGTTTCCTACTTGCTTAATTACAATATCTGAATCACCATAAACTTTAATATACTTGACATCAAGACTAATGGCCTTCTGCAAGCCTTGTACCAATGCTTGATATTCAACAATGTTATTGGTATAATCAAAATCCAATATGCATGCAAGTGTAGTATTTTCTCCATTTGGGCTTACTAGGATGCATCTAACTCCTGCACCATCATTAGATTTTGACCCGTCAAAGTAAAGAGTCCAAAATAATTCATCAGATTTATGTACAAATGTATCTACAATATAGATACATTTTGATGAATTTGTCTGCGAATTTTTTTTTCTATTTGGGATAAGACAAAATCAATAGGAAACAGAGAGTTATGAGCTGGGAAATTACCAAAGAAATACTCTAGAGAATGTTTTCCCAAGATATTGTTTGTGAACACTACTAGTTCATTTTCCTCATCCAAATTGGCCACAAAGTACTTCATATGTTTTTCCCTATCAACATGAATTTGATTAGGTTTTCCATTGTAGGGAAGACAAAGATGTGACCAATCAGTTCAAAAATAGCCATGTAGTTTCTCATACCAATCCCTACTTAAAATAAAGCCATAAAATTCAGGGATATCTGCCACCAATATATCGATTATTCGACAAAATTTAGGATTTAAAGACAATCTAATTAGTACAACATTCATCTCTCCTACGACTTTAACTTTTGTTCGGTCTAACTGAACAATTTGAACAACATATTTTTGAGGTGTGATATTCAGTTTGGGACAGACTGAATAAGGCATAATATAGGATGTGCACTAGAATCTACTAAACATTTATGAACATTCTTGCTAAAGACTTCAAAAGTCAAGAGAAAAGGATAAGTGTGTGAATTTGATCTATCTCCAATCAAAATAGCATAAGAAGAATCAACCTTATCTGTAGGGACATTGGGGGGTTTCCTTTTCCCTTTTGAGGTTTTTGCAGTAACAAAAATAGAAGATAATGGAGATGTAGGGACTGCATTTAATTCATTGAGTATTAATTTATGTTGTTGTTTTAATTTACTGACCTCATATAAGGAAATGTTAGCTTTGATATTTTTTCATGTCTTCTAGAATATTATATTTAATGCTATCTGATACTATCAAAGTTTTAGATGATAAGGGAATCTTGGAAGTAGTTGGAGCAGAATCAGAAGATTGAGTAGAAGTCCTTTTTACCGTACCTTTCTCTTTAGTAGAAGGATTTTGAGACTTTTGATTCGTTCTTGTTGTAGTATCAACATGCCCTTTACTTCTAGTACTTACGGGAAAAGCTGCTTCTTTTTCTTAATTATCTAAAGTGGTCAAGATGAAGTCCCATAAACCACGAGCTTCGACTATTTCCTCTTCTTGTGTTTCATCAACAAATAGGGATGTTTCTTCTTCTTCATCATTTTCATTAGATTCTACATTTGATATATCAACAAGAGGTTGTGAATGTGGTGGTTGATTCCTTTTGAAAGGTCGAAAGGACTTCCTTGAAGATTCAACAACTTGTTTCTTGATTTCGACCATCTCATTTAACATTGTTTTCAAAAAAATTTGCAATCCTTCCAAGTCATAAGGATCTTTGGGAGCCATTTTCTTGGATTCATCTTTAAAAGTCACTTTTTTGGTCTTATTTCTTTCTTTAATGGCAGATTTCTTCTCAAGAGCTCGAACTCTCTTTTCCACGGATAAAGCTTCTTTCATGTAGTCAAGAAGTACTGTTTTTTGAGCTTTATCCATGAACATAGTGATATTTAAAGGAAGAGCACTAATGTACCATTCAATCTGCACATCAGTACTAGGTCTAGAAGTATCTGGGATTTTGTTTAACAATTTGTTAAATATTGAGTTAAAATCCTTAATTTTCTCATTTGGGTTGGTTTTGAGTTTTAACGAATCATTAATTAAAGTAGTTGTTGTTTGGTTATCCCCAAATTTCAACAAAAAATGTTCTTCAAACATATCCCAGCTTGTGATTGATTCAGCGGGTAGGGAGAAATACGAAGACCCTGCAACTCCTTCAAATGTGTAAGGAAAAAATATGCAAACAAAATCCTCTTCTAAAACTCCATTGAGATTAATTGCTAACATAAAATTTTTCATATGTTCCTCTGCTGGCAATCCCCCATCTAGATTAAAATTTGGTAACCATCTTTCTGGTTGTTTAGGGAGAGGTTGTAATGGTGGTGCCATCACAACTAACCCTGGGTTGTTCCATGGTCTATTTTCCATTATAGGAGTACTAGGAACAGAGGAAGTTGCAGATGATGTAGATGTTGTAGGAGATTGGATAGTTGAAGAAGTTTCCCCTGTAGCACTATTGATTACAATAACGCTAGTTGATTGTGATTGATGAATGTGAATGTAAGGAATCAAAGGATTATAAGAGGAAGGTAAAGGAGAATGCGATGAAGAAGCGGGATCGACAGAAGGGGTATGAGGTTGAGAAGATGACTTTATCTCACTAGACGAAGATTGAGGATCTAGAGTATTTTTCTTTCTCTTATGGGTGGGTAATGGGAACTCAAAAGGTTTGATTCCAAGTTTTTCACTCTTGGATCTAGTTAAAACTCTAGAAGACTGTAGAGATGAGGTAACACTTCCTTCCAATAAATCAGTCTGAGCATGCTTTTCTCTAGAAATTGAAATTCCTTCCAATTTCTGGATTAAAGTCTGCACTTTAGGTGATTTTGCAAGTAATTTTGTAGAAGTTTGGCTAACTAACTTGGGGAGTGAGCTAGGAGATTTACTGATTGTATGAAAAACTTTAGATCTATGACTAGGGGGTTTAGAATGGGATCTAGAAGTTGGTGGAGACTTTGAGGGAGACTGAATCTTAGAATGAATTTTTATTTTGGGATTAGACTTTGTTGTCATTCATAGCCTGATGGCCCTCCTTCTAGGCGGAAACTACCTGGTCGGGACCTTAGAGAAAATCATTTCTGTTTGGGATGGTGGCTTTGACTAGGATTATGGGACCAATTTCCCTTTATATTAAATTATGAGAAATAGATTGAATAAAATTATAAATCTCTGATATAACTAAAACTGAAAATAAGATTAAGAAACTTAATATCTATATCGAGAACACTGTGTGAATATATGATTAAAGAGATTTCATAATTAAGATGACAATGTAGATTATTGTGTTACTATGAAGTTAAAACAAAGAAAGATAACTAATTTAATTAAATAGTTAATTAAATTAGCTTATAAATTCGTCGATATATGAGACATCATTGTTCATATGTATAGTTTATGATTCCAACCCAAATATCTCAATAGTGATAATGAATAATTGTTACAACACATATACAATGAACAAAATCAAATATCCATTCAACTCTTAAACAAAAGAATAACACAAAGATAATAGTACCCAATATATTATCGCTTTTCTCATGAGAAAAATGGCGATGGTTTAGCTATATATTAACAAAAACTGAATTTACAATAGTGCAAGCTTGAGCCTTCTTTCAAAAATTCAGAACCCCTTCTCATTACAAATGGAGGGGATTTATAGTTTCATTCCAAAATAAAAATATAGAAAACATAGTAACAACTTCTGGTGATTTCAAAAATGTATCCAAAATAAACAAGAAGGAACAAATTTAGAATTTGTTGTAACAAACTATCTAGGTTTGGGAGGAAGTTAGTCCTCCAATTCGTTGTTTCAATTCATAAATATTCACCATGTTCTTCAAATTGGGTGGAGACTTTGGTTGAATTCACATATGGCTAATGAAGATTGTGTCTCTTAGTGTTGGCAACATTTGAGAGGTGGTATTGGATAAACATCAAAGCATCAACCACTGACTATGTGGTTTGATCAAATATTTCTAATGGCTTTCCAAGTTGATCCTTGTTAATTGATCGATGACTTCGGCTCGCTTATTGGAGGTTTCTTGCCACATTTTATTAAGTGGTTTGATATCTGGAAATGCTCCTTTGGAGAAACTTGAGATGATATTGACCTAAAACAAATTATCAGTAACTGCTTCAATGAGATTATTCGAAATATCCCTGGTGTGAAAGAATGTTGCTTTTGTTTGTTTGAAGCGGATTTCCCATTCTCTAAAAACAATTCCCTTATGTGATTCTTCACTTCTAGGAAGATTAGCTCATCTTCTGTCTGCATTGTTTTTCCATGTCAGAAAACCAACAATTTTCTCCTCAATGTCATCAAAATAAGTCATGAGATCTGATAGATGATAAACTAGAGAACTAATTATGTTTCATAGGTCATGGATAGTAGCCAACTTCTGGAAGAATACAATTTGTTTTTGAGGAAGAAGAGTGTTTAACTCTTTTTCTTCCTTCTTAAACTCAATAAACCCAGGATTAACACTTAGTTGTTTAATACTGCTCTATAATTCCTATATCTAAGAGACTTGGGCTTGCAAATCAGTATCATATTTAAACTGTTCTCGGGTTTAGTGACTTGTCCTTGTCATTGCTCGATAATATTTTGTTTCTCGCTTTCAATGCTCTGTTCCAAATGCATAATTTTGTCTTTGTTTTCCTTCAACAACTATTGTATGTTTGTTGATTGTTGCTGAAGCATAGGCTCTTGTGAATTGGGTGAGCCTTCCCAGCTCATTTGTAGGAGTGGCCATAGAACCTTTCCATAATACCTCAAAAGATGCATTTCTAGGGACCAAAGCCTAGGATTCGTCAATTTTCCTTTTCTTCCTCTCCCTTTTGACAACAACCTTGTGCTGGGGACTTTAAAAGACATCAAGTGGAGGAATTTATTCAACTCTTAACACAACCTTGGATGTTGGGAAAGATTGTATAATTTCAATGTCTTCATCTCCTAAAGGCTTCTCAGAGGCCTTTGTTTTTATCGTAGTTTGTTCAAGACTTTTGGAAGTGTCTTGGACTTTCTCTTGTAAAGGAGTTTTAACAACTTAAGGTTCATCGGATTTGAAATTTAGATACTAATTGTAGTGCTCCTAGATTTGTTGAAGCTTAGAATTGGGCATAAGACCTTCAGCTTGGGAGGAAGAGGAGGCGACTGTTTCTCTTGACTGAGAAAGATCAAAAAACTGTGTAGAACCAACAACCATGAAATCTTTAGGGACTATCCTCTCTTGAGGTATATGTAGTGAATCCATAGATAGACTTTCCAGCCTTATGACTATGTATTGGTTGAAGTGAATCATTTCTTGTGGAGACAACTATTGCTCTGCGTGTCTCACAACCACCGAATATGTATGAGCCTTTTCAAACAGATCATCAAGCTTTCTTGGCTCATGAGAAAATTGTCTGATGCTCGATGTTGCAATAATCTTTTCAACAGTTTGATGTGGGTCACACTGCCTATTAGGAATGGTGGGGAAACCAAGATCTTCAATTACATTAATTTCAATGATTACATGCATGAAATTATCCAAAGTATCTATACCACACTAAATAAGAAAAACAGGCCACATATTTTTATTTGGTTCCTTTAAAAATTTTGAAATACCATTCCCTACAGTCTGGTATGCTATCTCTCGGGAAAGAATATTGTCAGGAACAAATAGAGGTAATACATGAGGGCAAGCTAGACTTTCAAAGACTCAAACATAGGTAAATAACTCTTCGACAATCAGTTTCCTACCTAGAGTAAGCCCGTTTCATCTTCAAGAGATACCCTTAAGGCCCTTTTATAAAAAATAATCTGCTATATTGGTAGTTTTACTCCATGACAGATTTTGTAGAAATGAGTTAGATACTTTGAATCCTAAATAATATCATGATAGATGTGGATATGGGTTGGGTCTTCTAAAATCTACTTCCAACCCATAGAGGTGAAACACAGGGCGTCCATTATATAAGTGCTCATATAAAAAGGGGTAATTACACTCTCAGAGACTTTACGATTGCTTCTAAAAGCCAAAGTATGGGTGGCTAGGTTTTCTGAGAGTATATCTCCCAATTCAAAGATATAACCCTCTGAAGTCCCATCAATAAGTGGTGTCCATTGATAAATAAATTTATGTGTATTAGGGTAAGCAAAGAGTCTACACATCATAGCAACTACTTGGAAATAGGGACCAGTAAGGGAGTCAACTGTGTACTTTCTCGTATCCTGTTGCTTGTGCTTGTTTGGATCCCTTCTCCATGCCCTGATTGGATCTTACGCGTGGTCGTGTTATTTCATGAATGCTTCCAAAAACTGTTTGTTATATATACATTGAGTCTCAAGTAGATGGTACATTGTGCTCAAATCCTTGCCAGTAAATGATCTTATAACTGTATTCTTCATTTTCACAATATTTCTTTCGGCAATGCTCAAATTGTCAACAACCCACTCAACCATGTTTGTATAAGGAAGAATTTTAGGTCAGGTCATAATCCTGTGTAGGAATGAATTATCCACATCACTGTAAGTACTATTTGAGACCGAGGTAGAATCATCGGTTGTAACTTTTCTTTGCGTGACTTTGGGTCCTTCATCCTCAAATAATTTATTCATGGATTCCCAAGAGGAACTTCCAGAATCTGAAGAGCAGACTGTGGCAGAAAGTAATCTTGGCATAACAACGATTTCAATTGGAGCGGCAGATTATTGTTGTGCAACGGGTTTCTTATTTTCTTCTGTTGCTTTAGACATTTCTTCGTTGTTACGATGGTCAAGGCTAGCCTGTAATAGAAAACACGGGGATGAGAAATAAATTATTCACATTAAACACTTAGAGCAAATAATGAATCTTTACACAACAATATCCTTCTTTAAAGAAAATCTTGATAAAATCAAACTGTATTGAATGAAAATGTTTATAATTTTGAAAATAATAAATTCACCACTCTCAAACATTAAGTGCATAAATGTGAATTGACCTGGGTTTATCCAAATCAACATTTCATAAGCTAAATATCAGAGGAATTCTTTTAAAAGTTATGATAATGGTAACTTTCGATAAAGGGAATTCAGGTGAAGCAACAACTATTAAGCATACGTGGGAAGTGATATTGGAGGTGGAATATTAAATATTTAAAGAACAAGCTCCCGATATGAAAATATTGATAAAATCTATAAACGAGAATACCAGAGGTGTCATGGTATCAGAGGGGACGAGTATCAGAGGTAATAGATATCGGAGGTGGAAGGCATATGTGCCGGGAGATATCGAAAGTTGTAAGTATCGTAATTGTCACACTTTAAAAGTTATGATATTGTGAAGGGTTGATGTGCCCAATGGAATTTGTGGGGCTGAAGACACTTATAATACTCATTTTATAAAGGGGTGCATGACTTATATTAAACCTTTTGAAAAAATCCCTTTAATAGATAAAGTAATCACCGGAAAAGCTTTATCAGAGAGGGACTTTATCATAACTTTCACAAAAGGAAAATTATGATATAATAAGGGTCCGATGGAAGCCTTCTGGTAATACTTTGAATTTGTAGAGAGAGGCCTATCAGGTTTATGTTTTATTGTAACATTTTAAGGGTTAAGCTTCCAATATATGAGTTCTGACGAGGGAAACTTTTAAGCCTAACAAATTTATAACAAATTCAAAAATGTCCTAACTTTATTAGAAATTAAAGAGTTTTATTAAAATGAATGAAGGGTCCGAATGATTTATTGATAAATAAAATAAAAAATAAATGGGGGGTTGTTGAATACTACAAAAATGTGGAATCCTCTCGAATTATGGTGGTGAAAACAGGAAGGTCAACTTCTGAGTCAGATAAATTTCGCATACGGACTTTGATTCATGTGATTCTTGCATTGATGGAAATGTTTATGTGTGTATAATATGAAAAAAAGGTGCTACATTAAAGTAGAAAAGTTTTACCCCCAAAAAACGTCATTTGATGCCTCAAAATTCTCCCAAAAGGTTTCAGACCCCAATTTTCCAAACTGGGTCCCACTGGTAAAACTGGTCCTGAGAGCAAATTCCTCCACTTTTTCCACTCTAAAAGCATTGATATGAATGAAAAAAAATATGATGATCCAATCCAGACCAATATCGTATTTTTAGGTGAAAAGATATGGGTTGGTTGATATAAAGAGTCTTCAAATGCAAAGATCTATTTAGATCTAGATGCAATTGTTTTACAGGCCATGTCAATGTCACCCCATGTTGTTCTTGTTTCAAATACCAACTTGTGTTCAATCTGATCTACTGGTAATTTTGTGGAGAAGTATGGCTCAGAGCATGTTTGACATTTTTATTTGAAGGCATTCTCAATTTCAACGGAAATAATTCTCATCACTAATAGGTTCATCTGTTGAAATAATTCTCGTTCCTTGAAGCGATACAAATATTCAATATTGAACATTGAAGAGATCTCAATGTTACTTGGAGTATCCTATTCATAAGCATTAGAGGATATTTTTCCTAAAATATTACATGGATCAATCTTCTTAAGTTTTAATTTATTAGGAAACACATTTTTTTGAGATGTGCCATAGCCAAGTCACCAACTTCAAGGTTCAATTGTATTCCTCTCATGTAATGTATTTGTTTGTACTTTCTATTGTATTCTTGCAATTCTTGTTTGACGCTTTCTTGTAACTCTTGCATGCTTGTTGCAAAATTTTCACCATCAATGCTCCTTAATTCTTGTTTCCCTAAATTCCTCTTGTATGCATCCCATAAAATATTTTAAATGTACTCATCCATGTGATTTTATTTATTGAATCATTATATACAAACTCTATCTGATAAAGTACTTGATCCCATTTCTTGGGATTTGTTGAGAAACATAACTAGTATCAGTCTTCATAATTGTATTTGAGTCATGATGTAATGTATTTTTCAAAAAGAAAGAAATAAAAGATAAAATATTTAAAATAAAATAACTTATTAGCATGGGTTTCATGCTTGATTATTTTATAGGTCAAAGCCTCCATTGAAGGCTTTTAGGATTAAGTCATTAGTGTATGTCATTGTCACTATGGTATAGACCCTTATTGGGAATTGTGTATCAAAGGAACAAAAATATTTTTATGTAATTAAGTCATCTTCTCCTCCACCATCAATTTGTCTTTCCTACCATTCATGTTGGCCTCAAGAACATATTGAAACTGCTATTTATACCCATGCATTCAACCCAGTTTGAAAAGAGAGAAAGTAAGTTTCGTTCTGCAATTACCTATTAAAGAAAATGGATGTGAGGAAGTATAAACATGAAGGAACATCTCAACGAGAAAGAAGGGACACTTGTCTAAACATAAGAAATTGAAATATTTACCATTCTGCCATACAAGTAATATAAAGTGATGTAGGTTCTAACTTATTACATGGTCAAAGGTTCATGTAGTTGCGGAAGATGAGGGTATAGGAAGTTGCAAAGGCTAAGGGTACATGCATTTGCTGAAGCCAAGGGAAAAAATAGTTGCAGAGGATGAAGGTACTAGCGTTACAGGTATGAAATTACTAGACGACAAAGAGGGATGAGATCCTAGATGTTGACTTGTGAAGAAATGAACTAGAAGTTGACTTGTCTTCATGGAGGTTGGCTTGATTAATGGATGAAGGTCTTGGTCTTGGTCAAAGGGTCTTGGTTGTCTTATTTAATTTGGTTCTTGAAGAAGAGAAGCGATTTTTGGGTTTTCCCCTTAAGGAGGGGTTTTTCCCTAGATGAGAGACTACATCTTGTGTCCTTGATCTTTATGCATTTATTGTTTTGATAGTTTCTTCATGAATAGAGATAAAAGTTGACATAAAGAAGTAAATAAGAATTAAATAATATCACAAGTAATTATCGAAGAAAGAAAACATTTCTACCTTTATGACTTTTTGACATGGTATCATAGCTATGGTGAAGAAGGAAAAAAAGGCAGCTTGAAGATCCTTGGCTCTCATCATCTACTTGCAGTTGACATATCCCTAAATCTTCACCAAATGACACAACTTCTGAAATAAAATGCGAATTTTGGGATAGAACATAATGAAGAATGATATTACATTTATGAGATGTTGTGATGACAAAATTGGTACATAATAGAGATGAAAAGTACTCTAGTTATTTAAAATACAGGAATGTGAAGAAATCTGACAATGCGACCTTATGTGTGGGCATCCATATAGTTGGGCATTCTCCACAACAATTAGACTGAAACAACATAAAAAGAAAAGAAGTTTGAATTTGAGAATCCCTAAAAAGGAGCTACAACAAACTTGAGGAGGTCTAATATAGTAATATGAAGATGAGAATATACTATACAGTTGCAAATTAACATAAATGAATTTTTTCATAGGATCCAATGTCATACCTTTGCTATATGATGATACAAGTTGCTAATACCACACCTGATCAAAATATTTGAAGTTATTAAGAATAAGTGTCTTGACAATATATTTGAGGTCTGAAAAACCCTTTGAAAAGGAAAATGAATAAATAACTCATCCTATCATAAAAATAACTCATTAAGTAGACTTATGAGAAGAACTTGGTTATTTTGCACCAACCTGTCCCTTGACATCGATATCCTTGAAGTAATCATGACATCTTAGAGAAGAACATTGTAGCAGACTTCTTGTGGTCATAAATGGCTAAGGTAAGCAATCCTTGAGGTAAGTATAATTGCTTTATCCATACAATTGTTTAATCCTTATTATATTAAGGTTTTTTAAATCTCTTTTGGTTCTAGGGTTTGTAATATTGAAATTTGTTAGCATCTAAGTTCTTAAAAACCCTAGTTAAGAAATCCTAACCCAATTTCCTTTTGTTCTATCATAGAAACCCTAGTTTTGATCTCTAGTATTTGTAGGTAGTCCAAGGAGAAATTGAAAAACCCTAGCAAGTATAGAATTGAATTTAAAACCCTAGAATTGATATTTTAGGGTTTGGATCTAAAAATCTCTAGTTTGTCATCATACTATTGTACTTGTATACCTTTGGTACTTGTCAAGAAAATGTTGCAGGTAAGGGGGAACCTTTCATAAAGAAGCTTCTGACTTCTTATAGAAGATAAGTATTATGTTTATGTATCTAGCTTTATCTTTATTATCCTTTCTCTTGAATTTTTCCTTGGAAGGACTAAGCTTGCAGGTATGGGAATTATGACTAGATTGAGAGGGAGACTTTAAAGGAAAGACTCAAATCATGAAAAAAGCTTTGTTGCAGAGGAACCCCTTCAAGAGAAAAGCCCTACAAGGATTATAAAAGAAGCAACTCAAGGTATGTTCAAGAACACATGATCAGTAGCTAGCCTTCTTCATTTAAAAGGTATGATCATTTCGAATTACTAACTCTCTCATGTTTATGGTTTTGAATGATCAAAGTTCTTAGGGTGATTAATCTTTAGATTAAATCAACCCTTACTATACCATCTATCTTTTGTTTAATTTGGTAAAACCCTAACCTTTAGGGTTCACTTTAAAACCATATCCTTTTGATGCTTAGGGTATGTTGATGTTAATGATGAAACCCTAGTCCACTTCAGATTTGTTGATAGAGTCTAGAACATATGATGAAATCCTACTTTTTTGATGTTAGGATTTGTTGAATCTAGCCTTTTATGGTTTGTTGTTTATGTCTAAGTTATTTGATGAACCCATATATTTTCAAGATTTTATGAATTAGGGTTTATGAAAAAACATTTGTAACAGTCAATGAAAGATCCTAGGAATGAAATCCTAGGTATATATGCTTCTGTTTGATTGAAACCCTAGTTTGGTCGAGTTGTTGTATATCTAACATTAAAGTTTTATTGTTTGCGTCTAGGGTTTACGAAAAAACCCTAGTAGATATGGTTATAAGTTTCTAAGGTATGATAATGAAATCTTAGATGTAAAATTCTTTTGCTATGATTGGAATGCTAACCTTATTTAGTTGGTGATATCTATGGTTTGGTTTTGATGAAATCTAGGGTTTGTGAAAAAACCCTTGTGTTAGTGTCGGTCTTGAAAGCCCTCCATCAGTGATCAAAAAGCTCTTTGCATTTGCATTAGTAGGTGTCTCATCAGTGTCAAATCTTGCATCCCGTTAGGCATGCCATAACCCTGATGGAGGAGCTGGTCTTTATGTCCCTCTTGGCTTTGCTGGATCAGGTCATATCAAGTTATTAAAGTTTTTCAAGCTTGTCTTGATGTGTATTACTGTCAAAGTCCTAGGTCTAGGGTTTTGGTCATTTGTCTCTGCAAGGTCATGTCTCTGAAAATCCATGAGTACTCAGCAAGCCAGAGGGAGGTTTGTTAACATGTTTCTTCGATATTTTTATCTTGTACAGTCAATTTAATCCCAAGGTTATTTTCTCAGTTTTGTAAATAAGTGATGAAATTTCAAAGTCTTCAAACAGTCAAACTGTAACCCTGGTCCCCTTGCCAAGGTCCTTCAGATGATCTACCTGCAAAAAGAATCAAGTCAAAGCACTCAAAAAGTCAAATTCAGGATAAAGGAAACCAAAATCAGTGTTTTTAAAAAGTGTCAAAAAGAAACCTTATAAAATGGGTTTATGGATGAAATTTTTTCAAATGAAGTTTATAAAAGGTATGTTCCCTCCTTTCACTCTCATTGTGCATTTGAAAGCTTGCAAGAGAAGGTTTGAGAGAGTGATAGGCGAAAGGAGCAGAATTGCAGTGGTTTTGGGCAGCAGAGCAGTGTGAGACCCGTTCAAAGTGGTGTGCGACCCGTTGGGCGGTGCGAGACCCGTCCAGCACCCCTCCACAGTTCAGAAATTTAACGGGCGTGACCCGTTGGGCGGTGCGAGACCCGTTGAGAGGCCTGTGCGACCCGTTGAGCCGCCGGCCTGCAAAACTCAAACAAAATTCCCAACTTCTCTTCAAATCATCTCAATAGCTCAAGGTAGGGTCTTTATTCATTGTTTTGGAGATATATGATGAAATTAAGGTGGTAGGCTAGGTTTTAACTTCATATCATGCAAATGAAATGACTTATATGGCTGCAATATTTGTTTGCAAAATGTGTTAGGGTTTTATGATGTTTCAAAATTGCCTTTTCCCTCAGTTGGTTTCCTTTTCCCTTCCCTTCTTTTCCTATTCATATACATGTCATTTTCCCTATGTATTTGTCACTGAAATGTAAATCCCCTTCCTATCCCTAAATCACTAAATTGAAACCCTACCCCTCCCAAGACACACATATAAAACAATGTATATATAAAGTTTCAAAACCCTATATCCCCTATCATATGCATGTACAAAAATAACAAAAATTGTTGATTTAAAATGTCAACAACTTGGTGCATAAATTCCCTTTTTCCCTTGATTAAACATGTGTACATATACTCCATGTTTATTTCCATATATGTTTTCCCTATATACAAGGTGTCTTTGCAAATGATTTCCTAAATTCCAATATGTGTTCCTATAAGCATGATCATTTGCTAAATTTCCCTTGAAATTCCCTGTTATTTTCATATTTTCCCATTCCTTATTAAGAAATTCCCTCCCCTAACATTCCCCTCATGTTTTTCCCCTTGAAACAGCATAGAGTTCAGCATTTTTGCAGGCAGAACAGCAGTTACATTTGTCTTTCAGTTTGTCCACTTTGCTCCAAAAATCATGTCAGAAGCCGAGACTTATGAGCAAAGTGATGACCATTCATCATCTACAGAGGAGAGGAGGCCTCGTAAGGGTGGACATCATAAGCGAGAGGAGCCCACCTCTCTGGCAAAATTACAGGCCTGCCCCATGGCAGTGAGTTGTTTTCAGTATATGTCTTGTTATGATTTCTGTGTGAGAATTTCTCATATTCAACATCATAGAGAGTTGGCTCGCTTGTTTGTCTTTCACCTCCGTGATGGACATGTCACTCTGGCAGGGGTGAACTTCACATTGACTCCTGAGGTGATCTCACAGGCTACAGGGATACCAAATGTGGGTGAGGTGTGGCCTAAGCGCAGATTGCTAGATTTTGTTCACTTTGAGCCCTATGTCTGGCCATCATTTGTGGGACTTTTGACAGGTGTTTTCCCATTCAGATTTCTTCGGAGCGAGTATGCTCCCATCATGAGGCTTATTATGCATTATTTTACCTGTGAGGGCATATTTTCACAGGTGTACTCCTATCATATTCGCCTTTTGATGCATTTCACCCGAGTGAGGATGATGAACATCCCGATCTTCTTATTTCAGAACATTCAGAGGATGGTGCCCTTGTTGTAGAAGAAGACCCCGGCTCAGCAGTATAGGAGCCTACACCATTATGGTTTGATTCAGCTCATAGTCTCACATCAGTTGACTCAGCAGGGCATTTCATGGGAGGAGTTAATCTCCCGTGAGTTTTTCACAGTGCCACATCAGCCACATCAGGAGGTCATTCATGAGGAGGGAGGATCATCTCAGCAGCCTGATGCTCCCGTCACCTGACATGTTAGCTCCACTCCTTTGGTCACTTATCAGAGAGGCCCAAGGGCCTTATTTGCAGCATCCAGACGAGTACTATCTCCACAGCAGGTGGAAGGGGTCTCGCCTTCATCATCATCACAGCGAGTGTTATCTCCACATCAGGTGGAAGGGGCCTCGCTTTCTTCACCAGCACAGGTACCAGAGATGGGCAAGTAGCCCATGATCGAGGAGAAATTGTCAGGCGATCTAGTTATTGATCTTGACGCCGGTTCTCCTAGCATAGAGCTCAAGGATATCATTCGAGAGCAAAGCACCGAGATTCAGTCGCTGCAAATGAAATTATTGATGGCAAGATGGATTATTAATTATTTAGAGCAGCGAAACAAACAGTTGGAGGATGAGCACAAGCTTTATGAGTTGCAGAAGATTCGTGAAGACCGGGAATTGGCTCGCAAGAGACCCGGTGACTTGAGACCCATAGATCGAGAATCTATGCTTATTTGGGATAATGCTCATTTGAAAAGGGTGTTAGCTAAGGCCAATCAAAATAACAAGCTGCTGAGAAACATGAAGAATCACTATTGGGCAAGGATGCATGTATGCAAGGTCAGAATGAAAATGTTCCAAAGGAGGTTGTCTGAGGCTCTTAGGCGGAAGAAAAGGACCAATCCACTCCGTATCTTGGCGGAGGCATCCCTCAAAGATCATGGCACTCACTAGCATCAGCTACAACACAAATCCAAATTTTTTTTGAGAATTTTGGGTAATTTTGGAATTTTTTGGAAATTTACAGGTTTTGGCTTCTCAACGGGTCTCACCCCCGGTGAGACCCTTTGTCTCGGCAACTCCATTTTGCAAAAACTCAGCATTTTTGGATTTTGCATGAAAAGTTACACTTGCTCATCCATGATTAAGAAATTTCATCAAGTTTTGGGCCCCAAGAAGGTCAAAATACATGAACAATTTGACTTTCTGCCCCTTTTCTGAGTTGCAGAAGCAGTCTTGGGAGAATTGATTTTTGACTGGGAAAATGACCTCCAAATTCAAAAATTCCGGTTGGGTTGGCAAGTAGACTCGCAGAACTTTCCAACGAGCTATCCTGCACCCAATTCGGATACCGGGAAGGCCTCCAAACAGAGCTCCAAAGTGTGAGACCAGTTGAGAAAAGATGTGCGACCCGTTGAGGAAATGTTGCCAGATTTGACCAGTTCAGCCCAGAAATTCCAGTTTTGACCTTTTTCGACTTTCTGAGGTTAATGGTGATCTTAATGGATGTAATTGTGACACTTTTTGGATACTTTTACTCTTGTTTAACTCTTCTAGAATAATTTCTCATGTAAAGGGTAAAAATTGAATGTATGAACTGATTTCCAAGTTTATAGAGGCAAGTTGTTTTGACTGCCTATTTTGTAGTGCTTAGTTTAGAAGTTGTTCAAACTGCTCCTAGGATAGTGAGCTTGACCCATGAAGGCATGGAAAGAGGTTAGATCATCTATATTATGTACTTTCTTACTCATTGTGATGGTTGGACTCTTGAGAGAGCAGTAGCTCATTGTATTATCTCTTGTATCTCTGCAATTTTTGGCAAGGAAGACCAGGGTTTTGGCAGTCATCTTTGGGATTCTTGTGGACTCATGTGTTGATGGTGTGTTTCTTCAGTCATTGTAAGCTTTGTTATGTGTTTCATTTTCCTTCTATACTTCTGCATATTAAACAAATGAAGTGATAAAGTAAGAATTCATGCTTGTCATGCTCTGCTTTTAAGTTTGTTTAATTTTGATGTTTTCTACTATTTAAAGAGGATTCAAATTCATTGTTTGCTCTCTTTAGCCTTCTCTCTTTCATTCCTGACCATTCACTTCAGTAAAAGACATCAGCACGGCCTCCTACCTCGCCCCAAAGACTCCCCTGCAGAAACTGTGTCCCATCCCCGCAGCGAAATTTGCCCTCTCCTCAACTTGCCACCAAAAACCCAAAAACCCCAAAATCAACCCTTTTGATCAGGTTACTAGCCTAATATCAGTGTTACCTTATTGGTCTTCTCATCTATTGGAGATTTTACAAGATATACCGGAGAGAGCCTTCTCCTGCCCTGTAGGGCTAGCTACGAGGCTAAATGGTTTGATGTAGCCTTGAGGTTTACCTTTCTCAGCCTGAGGTGAAATTTCAAGCGCTAACACGTTGCAAAGTTGTTGTCAAAAGTCTATGGTATGAAAGATGCAACCCTTGTTTATGGTTTGGATGTCTAAAGTTTGATATCATAGATGCTCCCATTGTGATGATATGTTAACATTGATTTCATGCTCCTATCTTTAAAATTTGAATGTACATAGTCTTCAATATGTTAAAGATGTTTACCTACCTCATAATGACTTGATGAGCATGATGGAAAGACAGAGCTGTAAGTATCTTGTTGGCATTAAAATTGATAGATGATGTTGTTTCCATGTGAAGTTAGAAAGAATTTGTATATCTCCCTAGTTAAGAGGGAGCTTGAAGAGAAGTGAATCTCCTCCATAGTTTATGATGTGATGAAAAGGCCATGAGGATGTTTGAAATCAGAAAATAGCTGGCAACACTACTGATGGTTATTCGTGATTGATAAAGTTGAATTGAATGCTTTTGGAAGAAGTGTTAAGGCTGAGTTAGGTGATGTTGGAGAAGTTAATGAAGGAAGCTTCCATGGATATGTGTTTGGATTATGTGATGAATTAAGCATCATCAGAGTAGTTGAAGACCTTGAAATTTCATGCTAGCATACAAGAACATATACTTTGAAAGTTTGATACTGGTTAGGGTTGTGAAGCTACTATATGTTCTAATGGTTGAACAAGTAGTTGATGTGTGAATCTATCCCTAAGAAGTTTTCATTATTTGACAAGCATGCTTGGATTGATGATTGAAAGGGAGAGACAAAGTACCATAAAACTACCTATATGATGGTACTTGGGAGGAGACCTTGATCAAATCAGTGATGATGTGTGGATCCCAATGAGGGAAGGTATAATTGATCTTGTGGAGCTCCCACCTTGGATATGATACCTATATCCTTGTGGGTTGGTGTTAGGGTTGAAGCCCGATGGTACCTATAATGGCATATGCCTAGATAACACCTTAGTCCCGATTATGTCTTAGATCCTTGAATGAGTGTATGGCATTGGAATCCCTGAGTTGGATTCTTTGTATTAGTGTCATGACACTTGGATCTTTGATGTGAGGATAATTTGGCAGTGAGGGTATACCTAACATTGTGTATGTTGTTGTATTGTTCGAAAGAACATTTCAAATTGAGGTCAACCTTGTACCAGTTGAACAATTATGAATACCTCCGTAGTTATGAGGTAGCGTTGAGAAATGTAACTAGTATCAGTCTTCATAATTGTATTTCATTCATAATGTAATGTGTTTTTCAAAAAGAAAGAAAAAAAGAAAAATTATTTATAAAATAAAGTTGCTTATTAGCATGGGTTTCATGCTTCGATTATTTTATAGGTCAAATCCTCCATTAAAGGCCTTTGGAATTAAGTCATAAGTATATGTCATTGTCACTATGGTCTGGACCCTTATTGGGAATTGTGTATCAAAGGAACAACATTGTTTTTATGTAATTAAGTAATCTTCTCCTCCACCATCAAGTCAGCCTACCTACCATTCATGTTGACCTCAAGAACATATTGAAACTACTATTTATACTTGTGCATTCAACACAATTTGAAAAGAGAGCTAGTAAGTTTCATTTTGCAATTATCTAGTGAATAAAAGGGATGTGAGGAAGTCTAAACATAAAGGAAAGTCTCAACGAGAAGGAAGGGAAACTCGTCTAAACCCAAGAAACAAAAATATTTACCATTCTGCCATACAAGTAATATGAAGTAATATAGGAACAACCTTATTACAGGACTGAAGGTTTAGGGAGTTATAGAAGCCAAGGGAAGGGGCAGTTGCAAATGCACAGGGTAGAGAAAATTGCAGAGGCCGAGGGAATAAATAGTTGTAGAGGCCGAAGGTACAGACAATTGCAGGGCCAAAGGTATTGGACTACAGAGAGGGGCAAGATCCTAAATGTTTACTTGTGAAGAAATGAACCAGAAGTTGACTTGTCTTCATGGAGGTTGGCTTGATGGATAGAGGAAGGTCTTGGTCTTAGTCAAAGGGTCTTCATTGTCTCATTTGATTTGGTTCTTGAAGAAGATAGGAGATTTATTATTTTGCCCTGACTGAGAGCCTACATCTTGTGTCCCTGATCTTCATGCATTTAATGTTTGGATAGTTTCTTGATGAATAGAGATAAAATAAGACATAAAGAAGTAAAAAAGAATTAAATAATATCACAAGTAATTATCAAAGAAAGAAAATCTTTCTGCCTTTATGATTTTCCAACAAGATTATCACTTACCAAATGTCTCAAAATATTCCCTAACCTTATGTATGCCAGATTTGTCTTCCCATCAATCTATGGGTGATGTAATGAACTAAAATTCACATTAGTTCCTAGTTTCTTCCACAAATTCCTCCAAAATTACCTATAAACCTTGTATCTCTATCAAAAACTATACTTCTAAGAAATGCATGCAACCTTACAATTTATTTAAAGAATAATTTAGAAATATTGATTGGAGCACTAGTTTTAGTACAAACTATGAAATGTGCCATTTTCTAAAATATGTCCACAACAAGATAGATTGAATCATTGGCCATTTGTGTTTGAGGCAAACACAACACAAAATTCATACTTATAGAGTCCCATGGTCTATTTGGAATTGGAAATGGCGAATATAAACTCTTTTACATCAACTTGAACACGTAGTGAAAAGTAGAAAGCATTTAGTTGAGAAAAGGTTTTATCCTGTCCAAAATGTTGTAATAATCCTTCATTATGCTTTTCCTTTAACAAATTTTCTCTCATTGAGCATTTCAATATGCATAATGATCCAGGTGGATATTGGTGGGCACCCACCTATTCCACTTGGACCCCCACCACAATTTCTTCCATTTTCCTTAATTGCAGCACAATTTACTATTTTTGGCAAATTTTCGGGTCTTAAACTTCCAGAGTCATTTCGAGGCCCTAAACGATGTTTTTTTGGAAAAAGGGAAAACCCATATCTTATAATAGCGATTTTTAGTTGAAAGTTGTAGTCCTTAGATAGATATTTCTAATGAGGTACCATATGTGTCAAACGAAGATCATATGTCAAAGTTTCGACCCCAAGAAGTTGATGTACTAATTTACCCCAAGAGGGCCCACAAACTTTTGGCACTTCATCTCCTAGGGTTAGGTTTTTGCATGTTTAGAGTTTTCCATTATTTCTCAATAGTAAATATGCCTTCGAGCCTCATTGTAACATAGTTCAGGAGGCATGTATCAACTACATCTCTTCTCATAGATAAGCTACCATCGCATGAACTATTTTATTTCCATTCTACATGCAACAATTTTCAGTACTTTGTTATTAATGAATTAACATTATGCTTTCATTGTAGCTCTATGTTTCTATTTAGATCTATATTTCATTTCATTCCTGCATAAATCTGGATCAGTGGTATCAAATTGTTATGCTATTTCTCTATTTTTTTGTTCATGTCCCCAACGAGGTCAGGGTATAAGGAGTTGGGACTTGAATTGGTTGAATCCTTACAAGACTATCCTCACTGACACTGATGACCACCTATGGGGGAAGAAAATAAAGATGAGGGAGTAGGAGATCCTATCAAACTACTGCTCGAAGAATCCATCAAGCGAAAAAGTAACGAGACGATGGAAAAATTTGCCCAAATCCTTCAGCGAATGCCAACAAGCAACATATCCATATTATAGTAACTTCGGAGGCACCAACCCCTTCAAGGTACAAGTTAACTTTGACATCCCTATATTTAAAGGTAAAATAGACACATATGTTAGATAAATGGTTAAATATTTTGGAAGGATGTTTTTGGTTCATGATTATTCTGATAGGGAAAACATTACTTTTGCGCTCCTCAAAGTTGCCCCCCACGTCTAGGACTATTGGGAAACCTACTGTGATTCAAAGGACGAGAGGAAACCCTCATTGTTTTCATCCACACCCACTTGGAATTCCTTTTGAGACTCTGTCAAGGAACAATATTACCCTATTGGGAGCAATGAATATAAGTACATAAAATGGACCACACTATGGTAGGGAAGGGACCAAGACATGTCGAAGTTCACAAATATTTTTCATACACTTCACATGAAGTTGGATATCAAGTATTCTAAGCAGCATCTAGTACTCAAGTACCTTAGTTGTCTACACAAATACAACAAGGATGAGATGGATTTCTTGGACATCTCCTCGCTCGACACCGCATACCGATACACTGTCACTATCAAGCAAAAATTTAAACAAAAGAAGTGATTGGATCTGTGAATTTGAAGTAAGGAAAAGGTACCCCCAAACCACAGAACAAAGGACAAAGCCAAGGTGATGTGACCCAGGTCAACCCATCGAAGCCGCAAGCAAAGAATAACACCATGAATATGAAGAATGACACATTAATCTATAATTGATATAAGACAAACAATAAGGTATTACAAACTCATGTGCATGGATGTGCCTATGTTATTTTGTGCAACGAATCGATTGTGAAATACACATGCACTGAAGTAGTTAAAGAAAACATAACAGGAAACACATATAAACACAACAAGTTTAATAAGGAGTTCACTAATACTTCTAGGCTACATCTCCCGGTCTAGCCTTCGGTGGTGGCCTCTCTATTATGTTTTCAATGCAGAGATTTTACAACAGTGAGATCAATTTGAGTCTCACACAAAATATATAAATTAGCAAGACTATAATTGGATCCCCAAGTCTCTAGAGTACATAGACTCTCTGACTGACTCTCGACCTCTATTGGTCATAGTAGTATGAGCCCAATCTGAGACTCATACATGACAGGCATTACAGAGGAGTGCAATTGAACCTTTCAAGCCTTCTCTAGAGTGCACAGACTCTCTGACTCTCTCTGTCTTTGTCTTAATCCTGGCTCGATGCTGCCTTTGCTTCTGTTGGTCAGCTCGGCTTCTTCTCTCTACTTTCGGCTTACTACCTACTGCTCTCTCTCTCTCTCTGCCCTTTGATCTTGTCAGTTGGTGGCTTTTAAGCCAATCTGCTTCTTGGCTGTTTGTTTCCACTTCCCGGCTTTCCAGTTCCCCTGCCTCTGTCTATTTGAATCCCTCTGTCTTGTGTAATCAGTCACTGTATAACGCTTCACAGGGAGGTGACCACCTATTTCATAATTGATGAGTGTTAGTTCTCTTGGACATATTTGAAACGATCACCTTTTCTATTAACTCCAAGAATACCTGTGAAACACGACCTTCTGCCAACGCATCATCCATATCGGACTTCAAATCCTATACAACTTTGCCTATCGACCCTGTCAAATCTGGTCATCCATCGGAACGCATCTCCGCCGTTGGTTTGGGGGCCCCAGATCCTACGGTCATTGTTCATACCGGGCGGCTAAATAGCATAATGTTTACCTGTTCAATGTGAACAATTTTCTTTCTCTTCCACCAAAAGTGTGGAACTTGCTATATGGCATCGGGCGGAACTTAGTTGAAACCGCTTACTTCTTGTAGACCCTTCGATATTCTGTCAGTTTTGTGGAATCCCGCTTTCACAGAATCGAAACGATATCCGTTGCATTTTATAATTTTTCAGGTCCGAGTGCTTGTGGCCTTTTCTTCTTTGAGTGGTTTGCCCTGCAATATGCGATTAGCGACTTGCCCTCAGTCAGAAACTACCCTTGTTTCTCGAAATGGCCTCTACATTTGCTAATTTG
>APFE031328690.1:231022-242186 GCA_000404065.3 Pinus taeda | reverse complement strand
AATGATTAATGTTGAGTTATATCCTTCCTGACTGATGTATAATTGCATTTATTAGATTTCACGCTTGTGTTTGTGTTGTTCTCTTTGTGTGCAGGTGTCCATTCATGGAGATCGTGGAGGACTGTGACGGGCCAAAGCAAAGGAGCGTGGGCGACATCTCTTCTACGAACAAAAGCGTTGGAATCCAAGTAGGTCTTCATCACCTACCTTTTATTTGCAATTAGGGACTTACATGGTAGCATTGTTTGATTGTTGCTAGACCCGTTCTGGGCTAGTAGGGATCGCCTCTATCCATAGAGGGGATCTACCTCTCAAACACTCAGTATTTGGAGCTCATCTATACCCAATGTGGCACACTTTGTGAAAATATACTAGATTCTTTGAGACCTTCGAACGTTGTTCCTTCCACTCCTGGTAAATAATCTCATGTTGATGATGGCATCATTGGTTCTTATTGTTCACAAATAGTGAGAAAACCATATAGTGTTGATCTTACTATTTCTTCCGAAAACTCTTCATCCAATCCTCTTGCGACTTCTTCTTCCAAGATAAATGTTTTTTCATCTGATAAAGGAAAATCTCAGCAACAACTAGGAAGTAAGAAGAAATGGAAAGGTAAAAAGAAGAAATATTCTTCACTGTAGGATAAACAAACAAATCAATCCCCTAATGAGAAATGAAAGCCTCGTTATCCATGCTTTATTTTCAATGTGGAGTACTTTACTCATGATTCTCCTTAGCACATATAAGTGAACTAGTTTATGAAATCTTCCACTTCTCTCGCTTTGTTGACCGACCTATTTCCAAATCAGGAGACCCATATGGTTGTTCGGGAACCATATTCCTCTAACACAATTTTAATGCTCTCCTCCATCAAGCATAAATATAATGGTATGGTGGCTACTCAGAACAAGGACTATGGTAGCATGAATCCTCAAAATAGTCAGGCTACTGATTAACCTACCAGTTTGGCATCTCCTCCATTCGATCCTCCTTTGCCCAAAATTCCTATGGAGTTAAGTATTAAGCCTCCAAAGGGCGTTATTCATAAGTTTTCTTTCAATCCTCATGCCATGGCTTCTCAAAATTATAAGATAGTTGAAGAGTTGGCTTAGTCTCCATTAGCTATGTCGACGCTTGAGATGTAACAAAATTGCCCCACATAGAAAAAATATTTTCTTTAAGCTATCAGGTGTGTGGATCCTTTGTTTTCTAACTTTGTTGTTTCCAGCCATGCAAACTCTACGCCTCGCCTTCCATCTCAATTTTCCTTTATCATTCAGGTCATTGTCTATGGTAAGAACATTCATTTCTCTATTGTGGATGAGGGAGCCTTGACCTCCATCATGTCTATGTCCTATTAGAAATTGGTTAGTTCACTTCAACTGAGTCAATCACCCACCACATTGAAAGATTTTGATGGGAGAACATATAAGCCTTGTGGTATTCTGAATTATTTACAAGTAGAAATGGGGGGAATAAAAGAAGAATTTATTAACAAACATCTTGATTATAATCTTCTATTGGGTCGTAAGTGGGTTTATGCCATGGTCACAGCCGTTTCGAATTATTTCCATATGATCGCCTTTCCTTATAAGAGAAAAATTGTGGCCATTAAATAACTCACCTTTTTCTCCTTTGATTCTCATGTTACTGAAAGTGTCCAGGTTGAAGGGGAAACTCTACATTCTTATCAGCATGTCAGGGTTGGATTATTAAAATATTATGATGAACCTCGTTAATGCAACAAGAATGCAGCAACTCCCAAGGCTACCGAATTTAATTATCAACTCGGGGTTCGTACAAACTCAAGAGGTATCATCACTATATGTGCAACATACTATGTGTCCTTCCTTTGTTGTCATGAAGTAATGGAATGTGTGTACTGAAATCAAATCCTAAACTAATTGTAGAAAATGAACTACTCAAAATGGAAACCCTAACCTATTGCAAGAAATAAAGTACAAGGAAAGAAATGTATTCTAATTACATAAAGATAATGAACTAAATGTAAAAAAACCTAAATTAACCCTATTTATCACATGTGATGATTTAAATTAACTGAGCATGGAATCTAATCTAGGGAGTATTAACTGCTACGTGCATGTGCTAATTGAGAAATAAAAAGAACTATTTTTCTTTATCTTTTCATTTTATAAATGCTAATGCTAATCTTTCCTTGTTCTTTGGAAGGGGAGACATGTTTGGAGGAAGAGGGGTATAATGTCACTGATGGCTTGGAGGTCAAGTAGAGGCCTAATCCTAGCTTCAACCATGATTTTTCTCAATTTGAGCTCAAAACAAACCACTACAGGATTCCCTATAGGATGTCTACAGGATGTACTAGTTCCTACATGATTCACTATCTTATTACAAGAACATGCTAAAAGCTTAGGAATTGGTCTAGGAGGTGGAATGGAGCTTGGGAAAGGTGGATAATGGAAGAATAATGCATAGAGGTGGTGGACACTACCCATAACTCAAGCAAGGGCTTCAATATGGGTAGATTTGCTCAATGGAAATGGCAATTTTTCTTATAAAACAAGAATTTAGATTGAGATTTCAGTGGATTTTGGTGTCATGGGGATGAGGCTTGGTTGAGGAAAACGAGATAAGGTCTCCCTACAATGTAGAAGATCCTGAAAAAACACACATTATTGTCTGTGTTTATCCACAAATTCATCTATAGATGGAAAATATTTTTAAATAACGGAAAATTACTAGCCTAAAATCCAAAAATGCGAGAACTAGTGAGCTAGTAAATCTATCAAATGCCTAACCTAATCAAGTGAAAATTCAATGGAGTAAGTTTTTTTTATTAACTAGAATGTTTTTTTGATCTAATGAAAGTGGAATAAACTTGATTGAAGCTAGTTAGCATGCTCTAAAAAATAGTAGAAATTTGTTGCTATTTTCCACAAAGGAGTTCTAGAAATCTAGATTTGGGAATAAGCAAACTAATCCAAACAGCGCAATGATTACTATGACCTTCAAGATATTTTCCAAGGATTAAATTATGCTTGTGACCCTAAAAAATAACTTACTTTAACCATTTAACCCAATCATACAACAAGAAATCATTAATACTAAATGCAGAAATAGAAAGAAGCAAGAACAAGAGAGGGATGTGAATAAGTGAAAAGAATTAAAAAAATGATACAAAATGGATTTGAGGCTCCTGGGATGGCCAACACCAAGGAAAATTAGAGTCCTATGTGTTGGACACCTAATCCTCTAAGGGTTGGTGTGGAAGCTGAACAACCACAAGGAGTCCAAAAGACCACTTGGAATATGAATCCAAGGGTCGCACCATGTACTATAAATGTATATCATTTCTTCATAATAAATGTACTCTCATGTTTTATCTTTCATACTCTTTCTGCCATGTGTGTGTTTAACATGGTATCAGAGCACTAGGTTTCTTGAATAATCCTCAATGTTTTTGTACACCTACCACCTCTCTACAATTCTCTATTATATTCCTCTACCTTTCAAAGCAAACACTTATGTCGTTGACCCCTATTATGTGATAATTGATCTATTTGTGGTTGTCATTAAATGACAGGCCCATTTATTTTATTGTATGTTTCTCAAAGCTGAGCACATCAGACCTGGAATGTCCCAAATTAGTGGTTGTGTTGGTAGACAGTGTATTCCTATGTGCAGCATGTCAAAGTCTGCGTACATATTTGTACTCCACGTTTCTGTTCAACATTTCTCTACCTCTACATTGTGTTGAGTGCATTGGTTTCTGAATTTGTAACAATTGTTCTCTATCTGTGACTTACTTTTCTTACATGAGCGTTTCATATCTAAGTTGTTCATTGTCGCTTCGATTAACCTAAGATCTTTTGTCAAACATGCGCTCTGTGTAACTCCCGCCATGATGCCTCGATACACCATGCAGCCATACCATTGGCTCTGTGTCAACCCCTCTTCCAATTATAAATGAAGTGCTAGTTAAAAAAAAGAAACTTTTCACATCGCAAAAGAAGGCCATCCATACGACCTCACTTTATCTCTTGACACATAACATCCTATTAAAAAAAAAAAACGTGCTTGCTCTTTAAATGCCTTTGTCTTGTTGCTGAAGCCGCTCATCATTGAGCACAACAAATCAGAGAAACAAACTTTCAATGGCTTAAGGATCCTCTACTATCAATTAATCCTATTGGGAGCATTGCCACACACAATGCCTAGGAGATTCAACTTCCTTTGAAGGTTTAAAGAAAGATAGTCAGAGCAGGCAGTGGGGGTTATGGCACCACACCACGATGTTCTCTGAATTGAGATGATGTTCGTCATTTTAATATGACTGACATGCGATATGCCCATGAACAGATATGTGCTAGTGTTTCTTCAGAGTCAGCTAATATGACAGAGCTACTTTAGTGGAATGATCTGTATGGTGAAGGAGGTTCAAGGTGGAAAAGGCACTTAGTTATTTTATGTCGACAAGCTATTTACATAAACAGTAATTACAAATTGGCCTGGACTCTTATTTATTACTTATGGAGGTGGTCCTTTGGAAACCTTTTCAAGTGGAATGTATCCAATACCAAAGTTGCCATCTACATGGCATGTATAATAGTGTTTTTCTTACTGGTTGTCGGAATTTAGAGTTCGAGCTGACTTTTGGACGTTTTCACTAGTGGGCTTCACATTATAAACCTTATCTTAATTGATCAGGAGATGATCTCATTTTGGAAAAATCCATAATCATCAGTTAGTGTTCCTCGCATTCTCAGTGCGCTTTGAGTGATTGACTTAGGTTATATATTACTGCTAAAATAATATTGTTGTTCAAGATTGATTAGGGAGAGTTGAATATCGTCTACGCAGTTTCCATAGTGTCTATTGTGAGTTTTCTTTTCCACTACAATGGCACTTGTTCGTATACTTGGAATTGGTCTCGGATGAATCCATTATATGTTGTGTATTCACTGCATTATATTGGTATAACTTAGTTCATGTCAAAATATCTTGCGTTGTATAATAATCTGACAATAACACTTGATGGTTAGTTAAGCTGGGTCAAACAATGGAGTTGCCAACATGCATAAGAGTTGCAGTGTCGAATGAACTTAGAGGGAAAGGTTATTCGAGTGGAGAAAATGCCCTAGCAATCCTCAGTAGATGAGCATGTTAAAGTTATCCTTGACATCATATTCATAGTTGAGTTGCTCATAAGTCAAGGACACCCATATTTTTGGAGATAGTATTTCCTATTAAAACTATCAATCTGATAATCCCTTTTGTAGCTTGAGTCTGTTATTGAAGAAAAATCCTTAAAAGATTCATCACCAATTTCCCATTTTATTTCTTTGAGCATTATCATTTAGTACTGCAACAATTGGTGGTTACTATTATTGATTGGCATATTGCTCTGGTGCAGATTTACAACAACACTGTGTATTTGGTTTCTTAATGCTTTCCCCATTTTTTTGGTTGAGTAATGGCGAAAATTCATGGCTTATTAGACCTAATAAAAACTATAATCAAGTCCATTGTTGACATCATAGTCAAAATTAGCAAAGCCTCTCTTGCAAACATTCAAACCTATTTGTAAAATGCACAAGAGAAGATAGAATTTTTGGAGCTTGAATCTTAGCTTCAACAAAAGGAATTAAAACAGAGGAGTCATCATCCTGAACCTGTTTCTGTTCAAAACATTGAAACAGACTCCCATAAGAAGCAATTTGATTTAGATCTAGTGCCCAATGAAATAGAAAAATTGCACGCAGATGCAGAAATTCAACCAACACTTCCCAAGCCAATCATCAGACCTTGGGAAAAGCTTGTCCATAACAAGAATAGAACATGTCTTGGATATGAGAAGGACGAGTCCTTTCATATTCCAGATTACTCAAATCCCATCTAGTTTCAGAGTGTTGGCTTCCTTCATGACAGTTCATCTTCCGTTGTTCTAGAATTTTCTCCTGTTCCATAGCAACAACAACAGATTCTGAAATGGCAACATTGTGACCGAGTTGGCCATCTAAAAAGATCATTGTTTTGATATTCATCCATGTAAGCACTATCATAAAACCATTCCTTCTTCAAGCAGATGCTTTAGAAACAAACCTCCTGCAAGAACAAAGATTCATCTTGGATGGATCGCTTCTTGGCAATGGGCGTCAACACCTAAGAAGATATTCTAGTGACATGTCAGAACTAGTTCTAGAGTATTGAACAGTCTTGCAGTTGAGTTTTCTCCATCATCTCACCTTGTATCCAAGGGGGCAAATGATGGTCATCTACAAGATTCAAAGCCACATCAAGTGATCCTGAGCCGCAACTTGCCATACCATATTCAAAGTTGTAGCCAGAGACAAAGATGCCCCTGAGCATGCGTTTAGTTAGTAATTTGGGACACTTCCTCTAGCAAAAGACTTCATCTTCTTGCCAGTTTTGGAAGAGTTCCAGTAATGGAATTGGGGACACTTCCTCTAGCAGAAGACTTCAGCTTCTTTCTAGTCTTGGAAGAGTTCCAAGAATTGCATTAAGCATTCCAAAGTTGTTGGTCATCCTTAAACAATCACAGGTTGATATTTCCCTTTCCAGGTTGAATTTCTCCCTTTTATGTGGGGTGAGACCTCCCTTTCACGGTTGAAGGTTTCCCTCTTCAAAACATCAGAAGCACTTCCTCTAGAAGAAGACTTGAGCTTCATGCCAGACTTGGAAGAGTTTTGGGAATTGTGCTAAGTGTTCCGGTGTTGGTTGTCATCCTTAAACCATCGCCCTTTATACCAACATTTCAGAGACCACATTCAGCCTAGTGCTGCCATGCATTTTTGCACATTTTATATTACAGCTCTCTTCTTGGACTCATACATACCCCTTCGAGTTAAGGGGGGAATGTTGAACACCTAATCCTCTAAGGGTTGGTGTGGAAGCTGAACAACCACAAGGAGTCCAAGAGACCACTTGGAATATGAATCCAAGGGTCACACCATGTACTATAAATTTATATCATTTGTTAATAATAAATTTACTCTCATGTTTTATCTTTCATACTCTTTCTGCCATGTGTGTGTTTAACACTATGGAGGATAACAAGGTTTTTAAGCTGAACATGACACTAGTCTTCATTATTTTCATCAATACAATTACATCCTTGCAAGAAAGGACAGTGGAGCTGCAAAAATACGAATTGTCTCCACAATAAGATTAATAAAATTCAACCCTAGATTAAAATTTGACTTGGTACTTATACAAAATGATTAGGAATCATTCCCCATGAAAGGAGGAACCTTTCCCCACCAAAATCCCTTGATTAGTGGATCTAGCCCCCAATACTGTGACTCTACATTAAATGGGAGGGAACACATTCCCACACTTTCTCAATCATTGGAGATCCAAAATCTGTGCCATAATTCCATAATATCTTGTTGATATATTATTTAATATTGATCCTCCTGTAGAAGGGATCAAGTCCCTAAATTATCTCCTCCTCCAAATATTCATAATCTGCCCAATATTCTCATAATATTCCACAAAAATAAATAATATTAGGCACAAATATGAAATTATTCATAAACCTTCCTAATGAAAATATTAAAGTTAAAAATACATTATCTGATGAAAAAAGAGAGGTTTAATATGCTGAAGGATGGTTAGACGGGCCTTAATTTATGTTTAATTTAGACACATGGGCCTTAATGTATGTCTAATTTAGAGGCCCATCAGATTCCTCGCTCATGGGAACCTTTTCACTTCCTCCTACTCTTGTTCTCGACAGATCATCTTCGGTTTCCTATATCAATATGATACCATCTTCTACTTTCCAGGTTGATCCATGGATTGTACAAGATGAAACTAACATCCACTATTTTGGAGACTGAATGTTGCTTAGCCTTGTTGAACTAGATTAAAAAGATATCTATTTGGCCTGTGGAACTCATACCTTTTTTCAATCAATTGGGTTGATTGATCATTGGATTATGCCATGTCTTCTGATCCATTATCTCATGTGTTCTCTACCAATGAGAGCAACATGGAGATCATCATGGAAGATGATGCATTATGGGATGATCATCACCATCATTCCTCCTTACTAGATTCCATTGAGGATATTCTCAGTGATGTATATCTACCCAATTTTGTCAATGATTTTTCGAGTTCTGTTTCTACCTACGAAGTTAATTCCAAGAAGAATCTCTTGAATATTGAAGAGATGATACCTCTTGACACCTCCATGTTGTAGCAGACAAAACCTCCCTCCAAAATTTTTCCTTAGCTTCATTTGGAGCCTCCCTTCTAACTTTTCACAACAACTTGCCTTGCTTCATCAAGTCCACAAGCTTCAATGTTTTTCTTGCACAAAGGAAACTTGTTGATCATAGCTCCATGGATTCCCCTCATAGGTTGTTCACCCAGAATTGGTTTATGTGCAAGCTGAGTAGCTTCCCCAAGAAAATTGCGCATTTCTGGAGGGAAACCAACCTTCCCTCCAGAAATTGCGCAATCCTGTCTGGCAGCCTGCTGGTCTCCAAGATTGCGCAATTCTGCCAGTCAACACTCCCAGCAGAAATTGCACAATTTTCCCCAGCAAGGCTGCTTAGACCAGAATTTGCGCAAATCTGGGCAACAGTCAGCTGCTCTACCCCGAAATTGCGCAAATCTCTTGGGCAACCAGCCTAGGTCCCAGCTAGAAATGCACATTTTTCTCCAGCATTCGAGCAGTCTATTGCATGTGCAACTGAGTTGACGGTTCCCTTTGGGGCTGAGAAAAACTGACTTGCATGCATGGGATGCTTCTCCCAAGGAAACATGCAAAGGAATCCCTTGTTTTAAGAATCTATTTTTAGCAGTTGGAGGTTACATGCAGGGATCATTTCAAAAACCTCCCACTAAGTGTTGTTTTCCCTAGATTTGTGCCATGCATGTCATAACCTTGATTTTATCAAAACTCATCAACTAGATGCTGCATGTTAGGTAAACTTGACTCGGGATAGAGTCAAAGTTGACCAGGTTAAATAGTGATGGTTTTGGGGCACATAGTATTGTGCACCCATAGTATTATGCCCATGGTATTATATGTAATGGAGCTTATAAAAGGCTGGAAGGACTTCAATGTAAAAAAAGGCCTAGAGGTGAGTGGTGAAGGCTCACTTGGCCATCCTAGCCAGGGTTTTTTGCCAAGGTTAATGAAATTTCATTAGGTTGGGTTTTTCCCCGGATTTGGGTTTTCCCGGATAAATGTGTTTATGGTTGTTGCTGGTTATTTTTTATATTTTTTTCTCTCAGTAATTCTCTATAATTAATTTGTGTTCTCAGGTAAATTCCTTAACAATTGGTATCAGAGCCAAATGTTGGCTTCAAATGGATGCTTTTGTTTCCAAGGGTTTTATTGGCCTGGTGAATGAAGAAAAATTGTTTCACTACACTCGTGGATGTCTGGATCTAGAGCCCATGCGAAACTTCTGTGGAAAAATCAAAGGCAAGTGTAATGTGGAAAAGGTTTTCTTGTGGGCTAGTGCAGTGACAAGTTTGTGAAGTCCACAATGGTAAGTCCCAGAGAGAGGATCAAAGATCTAGGCACATAACAGTTATCGACAATGCCTTGAAAGAATCGCTAAAATGAAGAGTCAATCATGGAAGAACAAGCAGAAACGCTACTCTCAGTGCCTCAAGAACGATGAGTCTGAAGAAAATATGCATGCCCTTAATATGAGGTGAATTGTAGGTGGTCTAAAATTAGTACTAGGCCCAGTGCATGTGTCCTCCACTCCTGGATTTGTGAATATGAATGGTATGAAGCGACGTTGGTCGATGGTGCTCATCAAGATGAAGGAGATTGCGGAAACATTTTTGGGACACGCGATGAAGAATTCCATAATTATTGTTCCTACCTATTTGTCTCCGAGCCCTATGCGTCTTCATCAGTGGAGTCATGTATGGAGTTTGAATCCTATGATGGAGTTGAGGTTAAGAAAAATGGATGCAGGACAGTTCCTGGGCCTATGATCTCAGGGCTTCCAGAGGACCTGGCTCTGAGCTGCCTTCTCCGACTATCCCTACGAGAGCAGGTAGTGGCACAGTTTATTTCGAGGTCATAGAGGGCAGCCATGTTGAATCATGGCTACTTGAGCACGCAGTGGGTGATGGAGGTTGCAGAGGCATGGCTTTTCATGTTGGCGTACCACAGGGTGAGTAGGCATATACAGTGGCAAGCGCTAGACCCCGTGCGTTGTCTCTATTATGTGCTCCTAGCGATGCCCTGTGCTGAGCGGGTGTGTCTGCCAGGGTTTGGGTGTGCTTCGATCATGACCTCGGGCGTTCTTTACATCTGTAGTGGGATGCGGTCACATATCGACTGCCCGATGGACTTTGTCTTAAAATTTGAGACCTACAGGAACCACTAGAGTACTGCGGGGTGCATGGGAATGCTGCGTTCGTTCTTCGCTACCGTTACCCAGTGACTCGCAGAGGAAGGCTATCAAGGATGTCGGGATTTGACCTTCCGATGCTGAGGTGAAGCAAGATGCCGAGGAAGTTTGACAAAGACAAATAATTTACCAAAGACAGGATGGGTAGACATCTTTCTGACTTGGGCTTGAATCCTTCGATAGCAATAGAGAGAGCTTGAAACAAATTTGTGTCTTGACAAAGTTGTAAGTGAGAAAGGTCAAGTGGCATGGAAGAGAATGTTGATGCTATGGATATAGATCAACCAAACAAGAAGCATCACATGTTATCACGCTCCAGATCCAGATCAATGCTTCTTGGTGAAGTCACCCAAGGCAAGCGTTTCAAGGACTCATCTCAGAAATTAAAGGTAGTTAAAATTGGCAAGAAGGCAGCAAATAAACGAAATAAGGATGCCTACAATTAAGAGAGGATGGGTCAGAATAGCAGCAGTTAAAAAAAAAAAAAAATTAATGAAGTCAAAATTATTGCATGTAAATGGGCATACTACTGTAAGACCTGGTAAGGCATGTGTACCCCTCAGTAATCACTAATAAAGTCTGGGTTAGACCTAGGGGATAGGCGGGATGTCGGGTTAACAATACCGTGGGTAAAAACTTTGACAGGGGTAAGGGCTAGAGTGAGCGGGATTGTCTCACTTAGCAGGTTTGGCTGTAGTTAGTCAAGGAACCCCAAGTCAAGTTTAAGGGGGGAATTGTTAGGTAAACTTGACTCGGGATAGAGTCAAAGTTGA
>APFE031328690.1:184322-218668 GCA_000404065.3 Pinus taeda | reverse complement strand
AACAGTTTATTCACCAAAGACTTAGATTGGTACAAAGTCCCTAACTTGTCCCACAAAGCCTTCGCCGTAGCTTCCCCTAATACATTTAGCAATACTAAATCTGAGACACACAGTCGTATTGTGCTCTTTGCCTTCCGATCCAACTTCTTCCATTATTCTTCGGTCACTCCCGTTGGTTTAGTACCTGGATCTATTGTGATCCACTGATCTTTATCCACCAACAGATCCTCCATCTTGAGTTTCCACAACTCAAAACTCTGACCATTAAATTTTTCGATCTCTATCTTTCCACTGCTTGCCATCTTCTTTCACCACCAGAATTGATCTCACAGATATTCCACTGAACGGGGTCTATCATCGGCCTGAGCGAAACCCCTCAGCAATAAAGGCATCCCCTTGAAGCCAAAACTGATATGATACCAAATGTAGGTTTTAACCCCATATAGAAACTACCTGCATACGAATTCTAAAACACAGATAAACAATGCGGGATCATAACACATAAAACACATATACACAGAGATTTTCCCCTAGATCCCAAAACTGGGACTACCAACTTGATTTTTCATTTTGTTCCTTTCAATGTTACAATACATATTTATACATGTCGAAGCATCCAATACCATGGATCGAAAACCATCGTGTCCAATACCATGGACTGAAAACCATCGCGTCCAACACCATGGACCGAAAACCATTGCGTCCAAAAAACATGTGCGAAAATCATGCACAAAACCATAGGTGGGTCCACCCAACCTAACATAGTGTCCAAAACTAAAAAAAATTGCGGCGCTGCTCCGGACCCCATAAAGTGGGGTTATGAGTGCCCTTTAAACCCCCTGTTAACTAAGTGGAAAGAATATAACACAACCCAACATTGGACTCTTTCCCGCGACCTTTGTCCTCACATTCTGTTGATCCTTTGGATTGTACTATCTTGTGTTCTACCATTCTAGACCCTTCACCTGTTGTGAATGAGGATCAAGCTATCGATGGAGTTGGTGTTATGCAACCAACCTATGGCATCATTCATGATGAGTGTGTGTGGGAATCTAAAGAAGGACTCACAGTCAAGGATGACTCCCTTCCAGCCATGCCTCATCCGCTTCATCCTAACAGCCCTTCTGATTATTCCACTACTGATTTCCCCTATGAAAACTCATTTCCAAATGCTCCTACTTCCAATCATTCATAGGACATGTTGGATGTTAGTTTGTCATTACAGTGCAGAGAGGACACATCTTCCTCAGAAAATACACTCGATCTATCATTTATCTTCCTTGAAAACACATAGGGTGAACATCTTTGCTTCTCATCTAACTATCTGCCGGGTTAATCAAATCATGAGGACGCCAACAAATGTCCTGAATTTTTTGATCTTGGTTGTCGTGATCTTTTCACTTTCTCATCCAATCACAATGTTGATTCAACTATTGTTAATATATCTGAGACATTGGTATACAATGATTTATCTATCAACGAAGTCTAAACCCCCAAGACTATCGAGGCACTTTAGCCCGTGCTAATGGTTATGTCAGGCCCTCGCTATCCTGATGTTGGTTTCACCTCTAGTCAGGAAACTGTTGAAACACTCAAGGATCCTCATCACTCTCTGCTTTGCATTGAAGATCAACCAAACACCCAGATTTTGCTTCCTCCAGTCAAACTACACGATCCCATCGCTCATGCGTTAGAGGAATCTTACACAGCAAGCAGACATGCACAACACAAGTGTGCTACCTTTCTCACGTTTTCTTACATGTCATAGTCGAAAGAATGCATACACTCAATGTCTACATGTAGTGTAGCACAACATCATGGAAGAACCACATAATTCATGTCATGCACTTTCACTCATGTTTGTTCTGTGGTCACTTGTAAGCTCAGAGTGTATTTATCTTCACTGTTACATGTTTCTAATATCCTGGTTCACACAGTTGTCTTGTTCATGAACCATACCTTCACCAACATGGGTCAACCAATGTGTTTGTGGCTACATTGGAATAATCACTTCACGTGAGGTGACCCATGCACTGTTAACTTAGGAGTAGGAGTAGTGTTTTCTTTTGAGTTGTTTGCTTGTATTCTTGTTTGCTTACATGCTTTGTTTGTTTCTTTGTCTGCTTTGTTTTTTCTTACTTGCTTTTCTTTTGCTTTTTCTTCTGCTCTTGCTTTGCTTTGTTGTTTTTTAGTTCACTTGTTTCGTTTTGTAGGATAGTTTCACATGAAACCATGTATGACTCTTGAGGAAAGTTGGGTAAAGTACAAGAGGCCGTGTGCTATTATCACTACTTGGTTATCTGTCATCCTCCCTCTGTATGAAGAACTTGTTACTTTTATTCCATGATACGTCGATGGAAAATACATACAGTTCGAAGTGAACCTTGGTAAAAGCACAATGATTGCATGCTAACTAGTGTCACCTACTCTAGTCAGTTGTTTTTGGGTTAACCGTTGTCAGCTCAGTCAAGTAGAGTAAGGTGAAGGGGAAAACCTTAACTGGAATGTCAGACGTATAATAAACTACTTCTTTGTAGTAACAAACCCTTCTTCTCTCAATAAGTCAAGATCCCTCTTCCACCTCTGAAATAAAAGTGAAAAATGTTTGAAAAAAGAATGAAAATGAATAAGACGAGAGAAGAGAAAGGCTTCCTACACAGAGAGGTGAAGCAAGTAACTCCATTGGGCTACTGACCAGGCTCGCTGGTAGTGGAGCCATTCTTGTGTTCCTATGTGACTCCATCAGGGTAGTGTCCAGGCCTACTAGTAGCCGAGCAACACCAAAGATGAAACTAAGACTCTTATGACTACACTACTTGTGCATCAATATACCCCTCAACCCAAATCTAAAAAAATGTGTTTCCTTGGCTTGAAATGTGTCTCAATTGACCAAGAGCTTGGTAGATATTACATCTTACAATCAAGCTAATGTGGAAATCAAGAGGAGCTAAGAACTGAACAATACTTCCGGGGGTGCTAGACTTGCTTCTCACGAACAAGGTCCATTCAAAGAGCTATATTTCTACTAGTGTGTTTCCAAGTGTTGTGTTGACCACAACCACCCTCCAAAATTTTTCCTTAACTTTGTTTGGAGCCTCCCTTATAACTTTTCACAGCATCTCTCCTTGCTTCGTCAAGTCCACAAGCTTCAGTGTTTTTATTCCACAAAGGAAGCCTCTCGATCACATCTCCATGCATTCCCCTCACAGGCTGTTCACCCGGACTTGGTCCAGCTGTAGGCTGAGTAGATTCCCCAATAAAATTGTGCATTTCTAGAGGGAAACCAACCTTCCCTCCAGAAATTGTGCAATCCTGTTTGGTAGCCTATTGGGCTCCAAGATTGCACAATTTTTCCAGTCAACACTCACAATAGAAATTGCACAATTTTCCCGAGTAGGGCTACTCAACCCAGAATTTGCATGAATATGGATAGCAGTCAGCTGCTCTACCCAGAAATTGCGCAAATATCGTGGGTAGCCAGCCCAACTCCCAACTAGAAATGCACATTTTTCTCCAGCAGTCGAGTAGTTTGTTGCATGTGCAGTTGAGTTGACTAGTTCCCTCAGGGACCGACCAAAACTGACTTTCATACATGGGTTGCTTCTCCCAAGGTAGCATGAAAAGACATCCATTGTTTCAGGGATATATCTTTAGAAGTTGGAGGTTACATGACAGGATCATTTCAGAAGCATCCCACCAAGTTTCACTATCCCTAGATTTGTGGCATGAGTGTCACAACCTCGATGTTATCAAAAATCATGAACTAGACATTTAGAGCTCATTCCTCACATCAACCTTCTAGCTTTGACACCTAACATCACATCTAAGAGCAGTGAGCACACTCAACTCAGCTGTTTTCAGGTAAGCCTGCTTCCCATGCCTTATGTTGTGTTTCTGTTGCGTTTTTCGTTTTCACTTGTATGACTATTGTTTACCTGATTTCTTTGAACTCTTGCTGTCCTTTACATGTATATTAGCTTATCCTAGCACCGTTTCAGTTAAATTTCGTCAACATCTCACTATTGTGGCATGCGTGAAACTGTTTTTCACGAACGGTTGCCGATTCAGCAACTCGCCTCACCCACATGCATGTTGTTCTATTTTCTAAATCTGTCATTCACCATTTGCATGTATGATCATTCACCTATGCTTACACTGAGTATCATCATGCATTCAGACTCACATTCATTTTCAGTTACTCATCGGTGAGTTTGGGCAGCGTTAGCCCAGACTCTGCCTCACTAAGAACCTCTCCAAGACAACATTGCACAATCCTGAGAGGGAAGGCAATGCCTTCCTCTCCAGAAATGTGAATTTCTACCTAATAGTTGTTCCCCAGGCTTACTTTGTGCAATCTTGAGGGACAATGGCTGTTGGCCAAGAAAATTGCAAAATGCAGTCATTGAGCCTGCAACCATTACCAGCTGAGATTGCACATTCCACAATCACAACAGTCAACATCCAAACTGGACTGTGCGGTGTGCATTTCCGATAGTCAGTTAATCTCTTGGCAGCCTAGACTGTGCCTTGTGTAGTCTTGGCAGTCAGTCTCCCGACCTCCCGGCTGAACTTGCGCAACCTTCATGATCAATCACATAGGTATGTTGCAAGTTAGTTCTCAAGTTAATTTTGGTTTAAGACTAACATATTTCTTGCCATTAGTGTTTCCATGTCTCTAGGTATTGCAGGTGTTCATTTGCCTCTCAGTAGTGCAGTTACAATGGTTTCCAAAAGAGTAGAGTCAAAGACACCATCCAAAGCACACATGGAGATGCAATCGATCAAATGTCTATGAGCTTGCCTTCTCATGAAGATATCAAGTTGTTCATAGACAAGGACATCAATATATGTTAGCAGCAACATCACAACAAGCAGCATCATAAATAACAGCTGAAGGTAGCATATCAAATGCAGCAAATCAAGGAAAATTTTAAGGATGGAAATTTTTCTTGAAGTTTAGAAACATTGGCGAATCTCATTAATCCCTAATATGCAAACTATAAAATGTTTATTGATATATTTGTAAAATTATTCAAATTTATAATGATTTATATATAGTCTCTATATAATGGTTGGCGATTTTAAAGGTAAAATAATTTTATAATTTCTAAAATTTGGGCGAATCACCTTTTATAAAAATTGGAAATTAGCGAATCTTTTTGTGGAAAAATCATGGAAAATTAGCCCACTGGGCGAACATTAGCCCCTAAAATTTTCCATGCAGCAAATGCAATGAATGCAATAAACACAATGAATGCAGTGAACACAATGAATGCAAGAGGAAGGTTGTTGACAACAGAGGGGTAGAACAAAGTTGCAAGCTCAAGATGATGAAAGAAACCTTGGAGACTCAGGCTATGAGGTGATGGTGTGAGATGAAGATCGCGCAAAGATAAGGAACGAAACAAAGAAGGAGTTCATGTGCTGAAGCAGCAACACAAGGAAGAACATGAAGCTGCACAGATAGACAAACGAGTTGCAGCAGGAACAGGAACAACAGTGGGTGCAACATGCACTCACGGATGAAACTGTGCTCGTACAAGTTATAGATCTATCCCAACATATGGCACAGAGCAAACATGGTGAGCAGTGGTGTTGATCGCATGTAAGGGATTTAGCAGCATGCATGTCTTTGTGTGCATGCATGAAATCCAATCCATTCAACACACTCACTTAGGTGAAGACAAGAAGCAAATACAACTGGAGATGAACATGTACTTTAGCAAGTTGATGCGCATGACCACAAGCACACACTTCAAGATCAACATGGACACTATGCATCAGTGTGTTTCCGATTCAGCTGCACCCAAGAAGACCATGTGCATGTTAGCAAGCGAGTTGGATGGATGGAGGCAAACCAATACATCGGTTGCAACAGAGGCAAGAGTTTGCTACAACAAGATGTCACCATGGGGTGCATTCACATCATCACGGATGACCAAGCTTGGCATCAACTCACGATATTCACCATCACAAGCATGTCAAAGAGTTGGTCTCATCACAGTGGACTGAGTGTCAGTGATGTCTTGCATGGCTTTATCAATACATTTCGTCTCACATGAGTACATGTGCATTGTAATGTTGAGTCATGTCAAGTGGAAGTTCAAGTGTTAATAGTTGGATGTAACAATCATAGACTAGATGAAGAGTCATGAGGGTAGAGGAATTGTCACAAAGGGTAATGTCAAGGGTCACCCAACCCTTTGCTATAAATAAAACCTTGTAACTCATTGGATGGGCTTTTGGTCAGCCAAGCTTCTGATAAGACTATCTTGGAAAGAGCTTGGACAATATTCCTTGGCTTCTCCACTGCATGGAGCTAGTTTGTCTATTTGGAGGAGCAAGTGGGTGTGGCTGTAACGTTCCACTATTGGGGCTAGCAGATTTAAATGGATGTATTTTATGATTACAACTTACAATTCTTTATACAATAAGGGCCAACATGTTTTCACACATGTATTTTATCTGTTGTAAGACTGATCTTTAACACTTGTAATGCATGTTGCTTTAAATTGTGTTCTACATCTAAACTGATTCATTTTTTGTAATTCATAATCTATTAATGGAAATGTGTTGTATATGCTACTAATGTTGTTCCATCTGTGTCGAAATCTCTGCCAGACATCAGACAAACCTTTCTCATGAAATTTGTTGTAACAACCGTTGCACTCGTTCATAATGATTTATGAGTTTCTCACACGTTATCTTACCTTGTATGCTGTGACTACCACATCCGAGTGGACTGCTCCGCTAGAAGCTGTGTATGTCCTGTGCGTTGTGTGTTCCTAGCCGAGTAGGGACCTATACCTTTCAACCTAGAACTCATCTTCACCCTCATCTCAACCCACCTTTGTTAGAATCTCTCATACACCTTCCTTGACTCATTGTAGCAATCGCACCCTTGCTACTGATAGAGTTATCATACGTGCCTCTATGTGACATCGTGGTCAAGGCATTGCTTTACAACCCACTGTTGGGACTGCTACACCAAATGGTTTGGAGTCTAATTGGGACTTCTTACTGGGGAGATCCCCTTTCATGTTGGCGGGTCCATCACTGTCAACACTCCGTTAAACCGGGTATTGTAAAAGATATACACATTGGTGCATCTTGTTCTCTATCCGAGATTGAGATGTATGAATCCCTATTTCAGGAGTTTCATGGTGTATTTTCTTGGACTTATGAGGAAATTCTAGGCATCAATCCAAATATCGTAGTGCATGAGATTAAAATGTATCATGATGCGAAACCAGTCTTGCAGCGCCTCTCTCTAGTCCATCCAAAGATGGCTTCTATGATAAAGAGTGAAGTTGAAAAACTCCTTTGCACTAGTTCCATCCACCTTGTTCCTCTCACTGATTGGGTATTAATATTTTCCCTGTCATGAATAAATATTGGAAAATCTGTGCATGTGTCAATTATTAGGATGTGAATCATTCTTGTCCAAAGGATAATTACTCGACCCTGTTTATTGACCAGATTGTCAATGACTGCATTGGTTGTGAAATCTATTTGATCATAGATGGTTTATCCAGATATAATGAAATCAACATTCTCCCAACAGATCAACCTAAGACTGCATTTATATGTCCTTTGGTTATATTTTCCTTCTAGAATTTTATGCAACCAGCTCACAAATAGATAGATCAATGACATAAAAATTATTTTCTTTGAGGGGCAAACCTCTTTTACATTACATAAATGAACAATTCTTGGATGATTCAAATGAACAAAACCTTCTTTCTATATATACAAGTCTAAGGGGTCGCAATATAATCAGAGCCTACATAACAATGATAATGTAAGGGCACAACAATAACATTAGTAGGCTTCTATGGGGCACAACAATAACAATATGGGGACTACATGGGCACAACAATAACAATAAGGGGGCTACACTAACACTAAAAATAATGGGATACACTAGTATTATACGTACCTAACATGCCCCTCTCCTTCAAAAAAATGTTTTCCTCAATGCTTGGGTAGTTCTATATGCTTCTGTATAAAATTATCATCCTTCCATGTGTAATCTTCAGCGGGAAAGTTATTCCACTTGAAGAGATACACTAAAATTGATCGATTTCGTAGCTTTTAAGTTCTTATTTCCGTGACTGCTTCAGGTTCCAATATGATATTTCCTTCCTCGTCAAGTTCTGGAAATATTATTTGAATTGGGAGCTTGTCACCTATAACCTTCTTTAAGCATGAAACATGGAAAATTGGGCGCACTCGGGAAGATGCAGGAAGCTCGAATTTGTATGCCATAGTACCAATATTTTTAACACCTTGTAAGAATCATAGTACCTTGGTGATAATTTATTTTCCTTCTTAACTTGCTTGAGGGACATTTGTTTGTATGGTTGTAGTTGTAAAAATACCCAGTCGCCTACATCAAAACTTCTTTCGTGTGATACTGATCTACCTATTGTTTCATTTGATTTTGCACCAAAGTGAGGTTATCCTTTAAGATTTGGAGAACGTGTTGTTGACACTCGATGTGATCTCCCACTGCTAGAATCTTATAATTTTATCTTAAAGATGATGTGATGGACAGTGGAGGATATCCATAAAGTTCCATAAATGGGGTCATTTGTGTTGTAGTATGGAAGGAAATGTTATACCACCATTCATCCAGAGGTAACCACTTGACCCATTATTTTCTTATCAGACACAAAGCAATGAAGATATCCTTCTAAGTATTTTTGCATTGTCTCAGTTTGTTGATCAGATTGAGCATGATAAGATGAGCTATGAGTTAATTTAGTAACAAGGAAAGAAAATAATTCCATCCAAAAATTTCCAGTGAAAATGGGGTCTCTATAGCTTACAATATTTTTTGGGTTTCCATGTAGCTTTTGAATTGTTTACATAAATGCAGTATCAATTATACCCAATTTAAATGGATGAAATAATGCAAAAAAGTATGCATGCTTGGTATGTCTATAAACTACCACCATGATGGCACTCTTTCCTTCGGACTTGGGTAAACCTGTGATACAATCCATTGAAATCTCCTCCCAATGTTGACATGGAAAGGATAAAGGTGACCCAAGGTCTTAATTGTCTCAAATTTATTTTGTTGGAAACCAAACATTCTGCCACAAACTTTTCAATATCATATTTAAGGCCATCCCAAAAAAAAATCCTCTTGACCCTATGGTAATTTTACGTAAATCCTGAGTGCCCTCCTAAGGGAGAGGTGTGCAATTCCAAAATAATCTTTAGCTTGATTTGTGAATTCTTACAAAAGTATAAGTGTTCTTTTTACCATAATGAATCATTTTTCTAGCTGAATGTGTTAGATGTATTCGCATCTTGCTGCAACTTTTGAATAAGTGTCCACACTTCTTCATCATTCTTCCATTCATCCCTTGCTTTAGTTATCCAATCTAGTTGGATATTAGAAATGGCACAAAGCAATGCTTCAACATCCTCCTCATTCCTTGAGAGTGCATCAACAACAACAATTTGCTTCCCTTTTTTGTAGATTATTTCAAAGTCATAAACCAACATTTTTGTGACCCATTTTTGCTTCTCTTTTGAAGATAATATTTGTTCCAAAAAGTATTTAAGCCTATCAATATCTATTTTTAACTTGAAGCGTCTGCCCATTATTTAAGTTCTCCATTTCTTTAGTGCATGTAGTGTTGCCAACATTTCCTTCTCATAAATAGGTTTGTGTAAATACTTTCCTTTGATTGGTAGACTTTCAAAAGCAATAGGTCTTTCTTCTTGCTTTAAAACAACACCAATTCCATTTCATGAGGCATCACATTCCACAATATAAAAAAAAAATTGCCTCTTTAATATGTTCAAAGGCCTTAGTTTCTTCTGGAGTCCAAGAAAATGCATCTTTATTTAGTAATGTTGTTACATATGATGTTATTCACCCATAATTCTTAACAAACTTCTAATAATACCCTGTCAACCTAAGAAATCCTTGCAGATGCTTTAAGGTTGTGCGGATTTTCCATTCCTTAATGGATTTAATTTTGTTAAGGTCTACCTTAACACCCTCATGAGAAACAATATGACCCAAATATTCCACCTCCTATACTCGAAATAAGAATTTGGGGGATTTTTCATATAATTGTTTCTACTCCAATAGTTTGAGCACCATGTCAACATGTTGAACATGATCGTTCCAAGAGTTGTTGTAGATTAGTATATCATCAAAAAATACTAACTCAAATTTTCTAGGGAAGGATTTGAAAACATAATTCATCAAACCTTAAAACGTAGAAGGTGCATTGGTAAGGCCAAAAGGCATGACAAAAAATTCATAATGATCCTCATGAGTTCTAAATGCTGTTTTTGGAATGTATGCAGTCTTCATTCTAATTTGATGACATCTTGAATGAAGATCCAACTTGGTGAAGTAAATTGCTCCATGTAGTTCATCCAATAATTCATCAATGACAAGAATGAGAAATTTATCTTTATTAGTGAACATGTTGAGCTCCCTATAATTTTGACACATGTTCCATGATCCATCCTTCTTGTTCACCAATACTAGTAGAGCCAAAAAAGAACTTTGACTAGGTTGAATTATACTAGCTTCTAGCATTTCTGCAACCATACATTCAATTTCACTCTTTTGGGCCTAGGGATATCTGTAAGGCTTGATGTTTGAAGGAACACTTCCTGGAATCAAATGAATTGAATGATCATTATCATGAATCGGTAAGAGGGCTTTGAGAGTCTCAAATACCTTGGAATTATTGTCCAAGACTTTTTAGAGATCTGGAGAAATAGATGATTTCAATGTTTGAACATCTAGTGAGCATAATTGTGCAATTACACCACTTTGTTCTTTCTTTAGAAGCCTTTTCATGCAATTATAACTAACTATCTTTCCTATTTTCCCTAAGATAACCATTAAATCATCTTCCTGTCCTTCCCAAAAAATTTCAAGAAAAATTCTTGAAAAGTAAAAGTTATCATACCCAAAGATTGTAACCATTCAACTCGTAGTGAAGCATCAACACCACCTATTGGAATAGAGAGAATTGGAATATTCAATACATATTCCCCCATGTTTATCTTGATATTATGGAACTTTCTAAATAAATTTATAGTTACTCCATTTGAAACCATCACTTGAGACTATGGTGCTGGGTATAGGAAGAAATTCAATTCCTTTCCTATCTTACAATGAATAAAAGTATGGGTACTACCTGAATCAATCAACACTATTACTTTTTTCTTCTTTATATGTCCTTCTATCTTGAGAGTTTGAGTAGTGGTAATTCCTTCCAATCCATTACAAGATATGGTCAGACTCATTTCTTCCTTCTCTAGGGTTGTTTCCTCGTGTATATCCTCTTCTTTTGAAGTTTCTTGTTCCTTTTCTTCCTCCTCTTCACAATCTATGTAAGATAATTTCTTCTCAACACATTTATGACCTTTAGTGTATTTTCTATCACAAATGTAGCACAATCATTTTTCTTTTTTTTCTTCCAATTGTTGTGGTGTCAACCTTGTAGGTTGTGGAAGACTAGGAGTAATAACACTTCCATATTCATAGTTGTGAGTGGTAGGCTACCTTATTGCCATAATTATACTTTCAATTTTTCTTGCGCACCTAAATGCCTTCTTCAATGAATCAAGTTCCCAAAGGAGAACCTCATGTTGGATGCTATCCTTTAAATTCCCTATGAATACATCAACCCTATGCTCCTTTGGAATATCATTTACCCTTATATTCAATTTTTGGAAGTCCTCAATGTACTCTACTATTGAAACCTTTTTTTTGAGATTTATCAATTTCCTAAAGAAGGTGTTTCTCTTTGTATCCTCATAATGTGTTATCATTTCCTCCATAAAAATTGAACAAGTGACAAGTGGTTTATGAGAATAAATCCATCGATACCATACAAACTGATTGGGTCCTAAATATAAAGTTTCAATGTGTACCTTTTGTGTGTGTTGCACATTATGGAGATCAAAATATTGCTCCATATGTAGTATCCATGCTAGTGGATCCTTGCCATCAAACTTCCTCAAATCGATCTTTGGAATAAGGTGGGTCTTCAAGATTAACACTTATTTTATTCTCATCATGAGTTTCATCTAATACCTTTTCGCCATTAGGAAGCATTTCTTGTAGAAACTTTCTCAAACCATCCTTCAAACCTTCCATGTCTTCTTTTAAACCATTCTTCAAATCTTCCATGTTGACTTTCATTTTTTATTTTAGACCATCCATATTATCTTTCATGCCATCCTTCAAACCTTCGATGCTTCATTTTAAACTATTCTTCACACCATCCATCTTAACTTCCATTTAATTTTTGGTTACTCTTTATGAGAGTGAAATTTGTTGCACTTGATCTCACAATTTTGATATATCATGTTGCATTTCTTCCTCTTCTTCATGTGTCATACAACAACTTTCTAGTGGCTTACTAGCCATGTCCATTTTTTTACTTCGAGCCATTTTGAAATCAAACAATGATATATATTCTTCACAACACCCTTTGAAACACTTCAAACTGATATTTCAAACAAAAATTATGCAAAATTTAAGAAATATACACCTCTTTCTTGTTTTTTAAGAGCTAGATATTTAAGTTGTTGTATCTCTATAATTATGAATCTTCAAGATCTGAAATTTTGTCTTGTAGTATCAATTTGTGTATTCTTTCCAACCCAATAATTCATACCAAGATTCGATTCTTCAAGAAAGAGTTATGCCTAATTTCCCATGATGACCTTATTATACACTCGTTCAATAGAGTAGACTTGTAGGACATGCCATGTATCATTTTTTTGACATTCGGCCCTAAAAATAATACCCAAAAAATTATAGTCTATCCTCGTTCCATTTATTTTTACGAAATTCAAACCATTGCTCAGAGAGAAATCTATGATGATTTTTCCTAGGTTACCTATTTGAGATGGAATTTTGGAGCCTGCAAAAACCCTAACTTCCTCGAATAATATATCCGAAAATATAGAGAGACGAGTTCTGAAATTCACACATGAATTTCCCCAAAATTTTTATTCCACATGGTTTCAATTTAAACTTCTAAAGCTTTATATAAAAAAAATTATAGTGAAAATACCATGATGACTTGTTTGAAGCAGTGAAACCCTAGAATCCAAAGCTCTGATACCAAATGTTATGCAACTAGCTCACAAATAGATAGATCAATGACTTAAAAATTATCCTCTTCTAGGGGGAAATCTCCTTTGCATTACATAAATAAAAAATTCTTAGATGATTCAAATGAACAAAAGCTCCTTTCTATATATAGGAGTCTAAGTGGTCACAATATAATTAGAGACTACATAATAACAATAATGTAAGGGCACAACAATAAGATTAGTAAGCTTCTGTGGGGAACAATAATAACAATATGGGGTTTACATGGGCACAAAAATGAAAATAAGGGGGCTACACTAACAATAACAATAAGTGGATACACTAGTATTATAGGAACCTAACACAGAAACTCCCATTTGGTCTGAACAATGTTGGGGCCACATTTGAATGGGCCATGGACTATTATTTCCATGATATTAAACATACTATGCAACCGTATTTGGAAGATTTCCCTGCTCATTCTAGGTATCGTGTTGATCACTTGATGCATCTTAGGGTCATTTTCTTATAGTGTGGACATTATAATATTCAATTAAATCCATACAAGTGTGTGTTTTGCATTAGTTTGGGTCATCTTCTTAGTTTTGTTGTTTCTAAAGACATAAGTCATATCGATCCTCTGAAATTACAACAAATCATCGACTTACCTGCACCTTTTTCACTCATTCACTTACAACTTCAAGGGAAATATAACTTGCTATGATGTTTCATCCCAAATTACATTGAGTTGACCAAAGGATTCACTCGCCTACTTAAGAAATGGGTTCCCTTCCATTGGGATTACGTAGCTTAGAAAGCATTTGATTCCCTAAAATATGTACTAGTTGGGGCATCCTTATTACATCCCCTCGATTAGGAGTGGGACTATTTCTTGTATCTTAATGTATTCATTTCTACTATAGCAATGGTATTGGTCCAAGAGGATGATGTAGGGACCGAACAACCCATACATTATCTATGTTAGAATCTCAATGATACTGAGATCAGGTATACCCCACATAGAAAAGTTAGCTTTGGAAGTTATTCAAGTCATTCAAATGTTCCGCCATTACATCTTTCTCTGGAAAACTACGGTAGTTTCAGATTGCAACCCTATGACATACATTTTTTCACATCAATTGTTGGGGGGGAATACTCTAAATGGATTGTCATCCTGCAAGAGTTCGACCTATAATTCATCAAGTCCAAGTCGAAGAAATCCTTGGTTTTCCCTGAGCTTATGTGTGACCTTCCTTCCCCTAATTCTAAATCGATATCTGACGATTTTATCACTAACGAGTTGTTGTTTCTAATTTCGTCATCTGACTCATGGTATGGAGGCTTTTTTATTTATCTCCACACCCAGACTTTCCATTCTGATACCTCTGGCTCCCACCAGTGACGTATTCTATACCAAGCCAATAATTACATTATCATTAGTGACACCCTTTATCAATGTGGTATCAATAAGATTTTATGAAGGTGCCTCACACATGAGGAGGTCGAGAAAGTCTTGAATGAATGCCACTTGGGGGCATGTGGTAGTCATTTATCAAGCTATGCTACCACACAAAAAAATTTACGCATTGGTTACATTTGACCTACCCTTTTTTGAGACTATATTATCGCTATCCAGAAGTGTCATGCAAGCCAAATTTATGATCGTAATACTCGTGCTAGACCTGCTCTTTTGCATCCCGCTTCATCGTCAAACCATTTGCGAAGAGGGGTATTAACTTCATGACATGTAACCCTCACTCGGTCGGGGGGCATGGTTATATCATTGTCGCAATAAATTATTTTACTAAATGGGTCAAGGCAATGCCTACATTTAACAACACTTGCGAAACTACTACATGCTTCTTTTTCAACCATGTTATGGCACAGTTTGGTGTTCCACAAGCGAGAGTTATAGATCACGGAAATCATTTTGGGAATCATATCATGACCGAAATAATTGCTAATTTGGTACTTTGCCATGAGAGTTCAACTCCCTACTATTCTCAAGCTAATAGACAAGCTGAAGCTATCAATAAAGTTATCAAAACTATGCTTCAACATATGTTAGGGGTCCATAAATCGGACTAGAAGTTTCTCCTTTATGCTGTCTTGTGGGAATACCGAACCTAGGTAAGGACTACTACTTGATTTACACCTTTCAATTGGTTTATGATCTGGGAGCAATCCTTCCAATCGAATCTAAAATTCCATCATTGAAACTAGTTGTTGAACTTCTTTCTTCCACTTTTGTAGAAGAAGAACATTGCTTATCTCTAACCCGATTAGATGAGACACAACGCGATGCTGCTATAGCTAATGAAGCTCATAAAAGACATATGAAGACACAATACAAAAAAATGTCAAGCCTCGTGTCTTCGAAGAAGGATACCTTTTTCTTTTGTATGACCAAGAATATGATAAGTTAGGCTCAGGAAAGTTCCAACCTATGTCATGAATTCCATATATTTTCAAGTGTGTTCTTGCAAAAGGGACTCATGAGTTAGTCGTTTTCAATGGGATGCCACTTGCATAGCCAAGGAATGGGTTTTACCTAAATAAATATTATGCTTGATCTCATGAATAGTAACATTGAGTACATAGTGTCTATAGCTGTGTTTAGTGTGTTTGCAGTGTGTGTCTTTAGAGTTTCCTAAGGTTTTTAGATGTCGACATCCATTGAATCATATTTTGGTTATGCTGATGGTGCAGGTCGTACTACTCAGAACCTATCCTTTGCAATGTGGGTTGTATTTTCTCAAAATGGCAAGTTAGTGAGTATGAAAGGGATTTGTATTGGTCGCTCTACCAACAACATTATTGAGTACATGTTAGTCCCTATAATACTAGTGATTCCCCCATTACTATTGTCATTGTATCCCATATTGTTATTTTTTCCCCTAGTATCCCCATATTGTTATCATTGTGCTCCATAGAAGCCCACTATTGTTCTTTTTGTGCCCTTATATTATTATTGTTAGGTCAACTTTGGCTATATTGTGACCCCTTAGACTCCTATATATAGAAAGGAGGTTTTGTCATTTGTATCATCCAAGAATTGTTCATCTGTGTAATGTAAAGGAGGTTTCCCCCTTGAAGAGGCTGATTTTGAAGGCGTTCATCTATCTTTTCTATCTTTTTGTGAGCTAGTTTCATAACATTTGGTATCAAAGCTTTGGATTATAGGGTTTCACTGCTCCAAACAGGTCATCATGGAATTTTCGCTATAATATTTTTCTGTATATCTTTAGAAGCTGAAAAAACCCATTTGAGATGTAATCATGTTGAACATTGGGTTTGAATTTTAGATCTTGTCTCACTATATTTTCGGAGATATGATCTGAGGAAGTTAGGGCTTTTGCGAGATCCATAATTTCATCTAAAACCAGTCATCATGGAAATTTAGCTATAACGTTCTCACTATGAAGTTTCAGAAGCTAAAAAAAAGACCCATTTGAGAAGAAACCAGTTTGAACCTTGGGTCTATATTTCAGATCTTGGCTCGCTATTTATTTGGATATATGTTCTGAGGAAGTTAGGGTTTTCGCAGACTCTTGAATTACATCCTAAATAGGTGACCTTAGGAAAATCGTCATAATGTCCTCTTTGATCATCCGATTGAAATTTTGTAAGAAGTTACAAAAAGAGAATGGACTGTACTCTGTTTGGGTATACGTTTTAGAACCTAAGGTCCAAATAGTAGCACATGGCACTTCGTACAAGTTCTCTCTACTGAAAAAGTACATAAGCAGGTCATCTTGGGAGGTGGGGCATAACTCTTTATTGGAGCATCCAATTTTGATCTGACTAGTGGCATTGTAAAGAGGGCACAGAGGGATACTCTAGATCACAATTTTAGACCTTGGAGATTCGAAATTATAGAGTTATAGTTGTTTCAATATCGAGCTCCTACAAAGTGACAGAAAGTGTGTAGTTTTTTTTTTTCCATAATTTTGGTTTGAAAAATTAGTTTGAAGGAATTAAAAGGGCATAGTGAAGCATTATTATCAATAATTGATGCCCTGAAGAAATAAAATAGAAACACCTAATAAGCAACCTGGAAGCTCTAGCATGACTCATGAAGAAGAGGAAGGAATGCAACATGATATATCAAAATTACAAGACCAAGTGTAGCAAATTTCACTTGCAAAAAAAGTAACAGAAGCTAAGATGGGATATTTAAAGAAAGGTGTGGAAGCTAAGATGGAATATTTGACAAAACTTCTACAAGAAATGCATACTAATGGCGAAAGGGTAGTAAATGAAACACATGATGAGAACAAAATAAATGTTAATCATGATTTCATAGAGTCCAACATTGGATCGAAGAACCACCATGTTCCAAAGATCGATATGAGGAAGTTTGATGGAGAGGATCCCGCAACATGGATACTACAAATGGCGGAATTTTTCAATCTCCATAATGTCCAAAACACACAAAAGGTACTCATTGCAACTTTAAATTTGGAACCAAATTAGTTTGTATGGTATCGATGGATTTTCTCTCATAAACAAATTGTCACTTGGGCTATTTTTACGGATGAAATGATAGCACTTTATGAGGATACAAAAAGCAACACTTTTTTTAGCCAATTGATAAATCTCAAACAAAAGGGTTCAATGATGGAGCACATTGAGGACTTCCAAAAATTGAATATAAGGGTAAAAGATGTTCCAGAGGAGCATAGGATTGATGTGTTCATAGGGAATTTAAAGAATAACATCCAACATGAGGTTCACCTTTGGGAAATTGATTCATTGGAGAAGGAGTTTAGGATGGAAAGAAAAATAGAAAGCAAAATTATGGCGACAAGGAAGCCTACCACTCACAATCATAAAGATGGAAGTGTTGTTTCCCCTAGCCATCTACAACCTACAAGGTTGAAACCACAAAAATTAGAAGAAAAAAGAGAAAAAGGGCTTCGTTAAAGTTGTGATAGCAAATACACTAAAGGTCATATGTGTGCTGAGAAGAAATTATTTTACATAGATTATGAAGAGAAGGAAGAAAAGGAAGAAGAAACGTCAAAAGAAGAGGACATACACCAGGAACAAACCCTAGGGAAAGAAGAAATGAATCAAACCATATCTTGTAATGCATTGGTTGGAATTAGCACTCCTCAAAATATCAAGATAGAAGGGCATATCAAGAAGAAAATGGTAATAGTGTTGATTGATTCAAGAAGTACCCATAATTTTATTCATTGTATTATAGCCAAGGAATTGAATTTCTTTCTATATCCAACACTAGAGTGTCAAGTGATAGTTTCAAGTGGAGGAACCATAACTTGCTCAGGAAAGTGCCATAATATCAAGCTATCCATGGCAAAATATGTATTGAATACCCCAATGCTTTCCATTCCAATGGGTGGTGTTGATGTTGTACTAGGAGTCCAATGGCTACAACCCTTGGGTACAATAGCTTTTAATTTTCAAGAACCTTTCATGAAATTTCTTCAAATGGAAAGGAATTTGCATTAATGGGTATCGCATGGAAAGTGGGAAGGATAATCAACTTTAACAGAATGAAAAAACTTCTAAAGAAAGAACAATGAGGCATAATTTCATAATTATGTTCACTAGAGGTTCCCACATCGAAATCATCTATTTCTCCAGATCTCCAAAAAGGCTTGGACAATCAGCCCAAGGTATTTGAGACTCCCAAAGGCCTCCCACCTATTTGTGATCATGATCATGCCATTCATTTGACTCCAAGAAGTGTTCCTCCAAACATCAGGCCTTACAGATATCCCTATGCCCAAAAGAGTGAAATTGAACGTATGGTTGCAAAAATGCTAGAGGCTGGTATAGTTCAACCTAGTCAAATTTCTTTCTCTGCTCCAGTAGTATTGGTTCACAAGAAGGATGGATCATGGCACATGTGTCTAGATTATAGGGAGCTCAACAAGCTCACTATTAAAGATAAATTTCCCATTCCTCTCATAGATGAATTATTGGATGAATTGCATAGATCAATTTAATTCACCAAGTTGGTTATTCGTTCAAGATATCATCAAATCAGAATGTAGACTGATGACATTCCAAAAACAACATTTAGAACTCATGAGGGTCATTATGATTTTTTGGTCATGCCTTTTTCCCTTACCAATGCACCTTCTACATTTCAAGGTTTGATGAATTCCATTTTCAAACCCTTCCTTAGAAAATTTATGTTAGTATTTTTTGATGATAAACTAATCTACAACAATTCTTGGAAGGATAATGTTCGACATGTTGACAGGGTGCTCAAACTATTGGCGGAGAAACAATTATATGAAAAAACTCAAAATGTTTCTTTGGAGTACAAGAGGTAGAATATATAGGTCATATTTTATCTCATGAAGGTGTTAAGGTAGACCCTAGCAAAATTAAAACCATTAAGGAATGGAAAATTCCCATGTCCATAAAGTATCTACAAGGATTTCTCGGGTTGACAGGGTATTATCGCAAGTTTGTTAAGAATTATGGGAGAATAGGAGCATCTCTAACAACATTATTGAAGAAAGATGCATTTTCATGGACTCCAGAAGCAACAAAGGCCTTTGAACATCTTAAAGAGGCAATGTGCCAAGCACCATTCTTAGCTACACCAGACTTCACAAAAACCTTTATTGTGGAATGGGATGCCTCAGGAAATGGAAGTGGTGTTGTTTAATTCATGAAGAAAGACCCATTGCTTTTCAAATTCGTCCAATCAAAGGAAAGTATTTACACAAAGCTATTTATGATAAGGAAATGTTGGCGATACTACATGCACTTAAGAAATGGTGAACCTACCTAATGGGAAGACACTTCAAGGTAAATGAGATCATGATAGTCTTAAATAATTTTTAGAACAAATATTATCTTCAGAAGAGAAACAAAAATGGGTCACAAAGATGTTGGATTATGACTTTGAAATCATCTACAAAAAAGGGAAGAAAAATGTTGTGGCAGATGCACTCTCAAGAAAGGATGAGGATGTGGAAGCATTTCTTTGTGCCATTTCTATGATCCAACCAGATTGGTTAAACGAAGAAAAGGATGAATTGAAGAATGATGAAGAAGTGTGTGCACTCATTTAAAAGTTACAACAAGATCCGAGTACATCTGATACATTTAGTTGGAAAAATGATCCGTTATGGTACAAAGATTGATCATACCTATGTAAGAATTCCCAACTCAAACAAAATATTCTTAGGGAATTGCACACCTCTCCCTTATGAGGGCACTCAGGATTTCTAAAAACTTACCATAGGGTTAAGAAGGAATTTTTTTTTGGGATGGCCTAAAATCGAATATTCAAAATCTTTTTGTGGAATGTTCAGTTTGCCAACAAAATAAGCTTGAAACAATTAAGACCCCAAGTCTATTACAACCTTTATCCATTCCAAGCCAATGTTGCGAGGAAGTTTCAATTGATTTTATCACAGGTTTACCTAAGTCCAAAGGAAAGAGTGTTATCATGGTGGTATTTGACAGACTTACCAAGTGTGCACACTTTTCTTCATTATCTCATCTATTTAAAGCGAGTATAGTTTCTACTTCATTTATGGAAACAATTCAAAAGCTACATGGAAACCCGAACATAATTGTAAGCGACAGGGATCCCATTTTCACTGGAAATTTTTGGACAGAATTATTTTCTTGTCTTGGTACTCATTTAGCTCATAGGTCATCTTATCATCCTCAATCTGATGGGCAAAAGGAGCTAGTAAAGAAATGTTTGGAAGGATATCTTCGTTGTTTTGTATCTAATAAATAACCACAATGGGTCAAATGGTTGCCTCTGGCTGAATGGTGGTATAACACTTCCTTCCATACAACAACAAAAATGACCCCATTAATGTCACTTTATGGATATCATCCACCATCCATCACATCATATTTAAGAGAAAATTCTAAGGTTCAAGTAGTGGAAGATCACATCAAGCATCAACAACAAGTTCTCCAACTCTTAAAGGATAACCTCACCTTGGCACAGAATAGAATGAAACAGCAGGCAAATCAACATTGCAGCAAAAGAAGTTTTGATGTAGGTGATTAGGTATTCCTACAACTACATCCATATAAACAAATGTCCCTCAAGAAAGATAATAAGGATAATAAATTATCACCAAATTATTATGGTTCATACAAGGTGTTGCAAAAGATAGGTACTATGGCATACAAAGTGGATCTTCCTGCAGCTTCTCGAGTGCACCCAGTTTTCCATGTGTCATGCTTAAATAAGGTTATAGGTGACAAGCAACCAGTTCAAACAATATTGCCAAAACTTGAAGAGGAAGGAAAAATCATATTGGAACCTGAAGCAGTCAAAGAAACAAGAACTCGACAGCTATGAAATCGATCAATTTCAAAGTATCTCGTCAAATGGAAGAACTTACTCATTGAAGATTCCACATGGGGGGATGAGAATTTTATACAGAAGCATCCAGAACTACTCAAGCGTTGAGGGAAACACTTTTTTGAAGGAGAGGGTCATGTTAGGTCCCTATAATACTAGTGATTCCCCCATTATTATTGTCATTTTATCCCTTATTGTTATTGTTGTGCCCCTAGTGTCCCCATATTGTTATTATTATGCCCCATAGAAGCCCACTATGTTATTTTTGTGCCCTTATATTATTATTGTTAGGTCGGCTTTGGCTATATTGTGGCCCCTTAGACTCCTATATATAAAAAGGAGGTTTTGTCATTTCTATCATCCAAGAATTGTTCATTTGTGTAATGTAAAGGAGGTTGCCCCCTCGAAGAGGCTAATTTCTCAGGCGTTCATCTATCTTTTCTAAATTTTTGTGAGTTGGTTTCATAAAATTATAGTGCAGTGGTCGAGCTATTGTCTGATGATATTTCATCTGGTGTCCACCATTTGGTCGTCAAACTTGACTCACAACACATGGTACTACAATTTGTTAATGTTTATTCAATTAGAAGTCCTACCATCTTGCATATGTTTTTAAGGGTTTGCCTTCTAGAAATACTTTTCAATTTCATGCAATATGAACACATTTCTAGAAATCTAAATACATTGATAAATGCACTTCCTAACCATATTTTAGATAGACATTTGCAACAAATTTATTAAATTTCCATACACATCATAAAATTGAAAGTACAATAGGAACATGGAAACACTGAAGATATATATATATATCTATATATATAATATATAATATATATATATATATATAATATATATATATATATATATATATATATATAATTTGGTTTTAAAAAATTTGTGCCTGAGACACACATGGCTAGATGGCCCATATACAAAACTACATGAAAATATGTAAGTAGACTAATAAAAGTGCTCATTATAAAAAACCACTGCACGATCTATCTTGCACATTAGCCAACCAATACGGCTAAGAACTTAGATGGTGTGTTTCTCAAGTGAGAATGAAACCTAGTTGATCGCAGTCTCACCTATCCTATGAGTCAATCCCTCCATGTGGTGCTCCACCTTAGTTAGGATCTCGGCTATAGTTAGATCTTGTAGTGCATCCCGTCCTACTGCAACAACCTGTACTGCTTTTATTTTTTCTTGTGGTTGTTCTCTTACTCGACAGAGATACGAAGCACTTATCGATCGAACAGGTTTGATATCTACATGACAAATCAATAGTTTATGTCTCGGAAACATTAAAAACACAAACAAATTTTAAAACTTTCAAAAATTCAAATGGACAAAATATCTTACATATAACATCCCATCGGTCACCCTTATGAAGCATGAGCTATGGTTTGCCATGGAAATCCATCCCTGCATATGGATAATAATTTACCATAATGAACTATCTACGCAACCATCAAAAGAAGGCTGGTGAAAAGTTGATCACCAACGGACCTACATGTCGGGACATATGATCTATCCACCTCCTCATCCATGGTAACCTTGGATTAATGGGCTCGAGCATAATCTGTTGAGGTTGTTGCAATGGAATCTAGTCTAGTGAAAAAGAGACCAATATGGAACTATATCCAAAGTTTTTCAACTTTCCCTCTCCTGCTTTAGTAAGTTATTCTTTCATATTGACCAATACCCCCTCACTCCAGCTGAAGACTGTTGGCTCTAAGAACTCCAGACTATACTACATGTATGATTTTGTAGCTACATAAAGTGTTGAGCTTCCTACCAATCTTTCAATAATTAACAAGATCGTTCTTAAGGTAAAATTTCTTACATCTTTTATGTTGATCTTTTCTTCTCTAGTTGGTTTGGATCGAGGTATACAGTAAGTAATAATATAATATTTCACTATTTCTCCACCCCTTCTCTCACCTAGGAGAGAGATGGGGGCACCTCTTCTAGATAAACCGATCATAATATATATATATATATATATTATATATATATATATATATATATATATATTATATATATATATATATATATATATATATATATATATATATAATATATATCCTCTACTCTGATCTCGAGAAGATGTTCCCCAAATTGGAATTCATGTTATTTCACATCCCATGCATAAAAAATGTATTCTAGTAGCTCCATCTATTGCCTCATACCAAGAAGCTAGAATAATTTCAACAATCCACAATATTTTAATGGCTCGATGGTAGCATTATCATTAGCTACATTTAAATTTTATTCTTTGTGTTCTCTTTCTCTCTAGAGAAAATCCATTTTATGCTAATGAAGACTTGAAACATGAAATGAAAACTCATTAGGATCCTTTCCATGCAACAAAACTCATAAATGTTGAAGGGAAACTCGCAAACAAATATCGGATTTGCACCCAGTGCACCCCAAGGAAGAAGACAGAGTGTTGCACCCATACATGTAGTGTAACATGGCTTAGGTGCAACACAGTTTTGACTCCCTGGGCCTGCGTTAGTCATAGGGTGAATTTTTAGGACTCCGAGACCCTAAAAAATAACTAAAAGTTACTTGAAATAATAAATTTGGATCGTGAAATGAAAGAGAAAGGTTTTAGATTCTAACTATAAGTAACAATGCTTGAGACAATCCAGCAGATTGAGCATAATCAGCTGTAGAAGATTGAAGGAAAAAACTACTAAGAACTCTCACTATTTAAGGTAAATCTGAAATGGTAAATATGAATAGTCATTTTGGATATTTATGGTTTCTTCTCCCATTATTTTATTTATATTTAATGTTTTAATTTAGTAAAAACCGATTTTTACCATGGAACAAGTATTTTTAATCATTTTTGTGATGTTCTACGCAACTCGACAGTTGTTTGACAAATTTTGCCATTGTTTTGAACAAATTATTTTGACCAAGTACACTTTTATTACTTTTTTCGGAGTCTGTAAAATTATGAAAAAGGAACACCTTGTATTCCTCTTTCATCTCTTTTTAGACTCCCTAAATATGAAAATATTATCAAGCATTTGTCTTTTCGAACTTGTTGCAGTAAATGAAAAGACGTCTACTCAATATAAGTTTAACCATTTTCCAGACTGAGATAGATTAAATACAAAAAGGAATAACTTATTCTAATATGGCTAAGAGGTTCTATTGTGTATTATTTTAAACATTTTCGAACCTAAGGGACTATCTACAAAAAGGAACATCTAGAGTTTTGTTTTCTGCCTCTTTTTCAAACTCTCTAAACATGAAAAAGATGTCGAGTTTTATCTTCACTGGGCTCATTAAAACATCAAACAATGATGGACTTTTCGTTCATGATGGAGCTGAACCACTCCTTCTCTAGGTTCATTAAATATTCTCAGAGGTAAGGATGAACTTACAGATCAAGCATATGTTATCCTCCTTAATCTTGTTAAAAATTAAAGAGGTACTGACCAATATGGTTGGGTAAATTGGGAAAACAAGGTACTCCATTTTGCTAATGGAAGCAAGTCATTCTTGAAAATGACACTCTTCTACCTCATATCCATGGCTTTTGGGTTGGGAAATCTACCTATCTTTTGGTTTATCATACCATTTCAAAGCCCTTAGTTTTGGTTTGGGTCAATACCGCCAACTCCATTAAGAGTCGTCATTGTGTTCAAGAGAAGTCATTCAATTAATATATGCTACAATACTCTTAAGCCTTCATTCCATGTATGCCTTTCTTGATATAGTTTTGTATCAACATCATTCTAACATTATGTCTCAAATCATCATACCTATTTTGTGTCATTGATGGGGGATGCATCAAGGTCCTCCTGCAACGGGTTGCTTCTTGTCGAAATCAGCTCATTACCCAGGAAGTTAATTTAGGAACACCCCTTAGTACCTTGGTGCTTCCATACATCAATGACACATTTCCTCACTCTCAGAAATAGGTTTACATCAATGGCCTTTGACTGAATTTTTTTGTGTGGTGTTCGACATCAACTCATGAATTCACACCATATTGATTGTGTTAGAGTACCTTGAGAGCCATTAACATCATCGATGGTTTCTTTCACATCTATTAATGGCTTACATCATTGGTCGGTAATGAGATGGTGTCTACCATGCTTGACTCCAAATCATTAATTCACATGATTAGACTTGTACATTGGTTGGTCGTGTAAATGAGATAGAAGACCCCGGATCTAGTTCCATCCATCTCAACTATGATTTTAGGAGTAATACAATATGCAAATATATGATGTCTATGATCATATAGGAATTCATCTAGTCATGGGTCCACCATCTATCATCTGTGGACATGTATTTTTATCATTGTAAATGTAATGTTAGCTTATATGTTGAGTATGGGTATGCATCCCTCAACAAACATATCATGATGTAAATGTATTATAGGAAATGATGATCTCGTCAATCATTCTTGATCCTGACTTGTGACAAGGTAAATAACTTCTGTCATCAGCTATCATTCCTAACTTTGTAATGTAAGGGGAAATTTGTCATAGGAAATTTTGTCACATTTGGTCAATAAGCCTTCAACTAGATCGATCAAGATACTTTTACCTCCTTCTCATCATCCTTGCACAAAGCCCTAAGCATGACTCATTCTAATCCCAGAGTTCATGCCTGAGAACACCTTGTTTTAGTCATTTTAAGCCCCAAAACTCCATGGCCTCCTACTGGATGACATTGACTAACAGGTTTCTCCACTATGGCTTGCGTTGATCACCTATAGGTTGCTCCACTATGAACCTACGTTGGTTCTAGAAATTCGATAAAAAGAGAGAGAATCCCGAAGCCTCTTCTCCAAAACCTTCCAGGATTTGTTGTAATCATTTACCTCAGATAAAAGTATCAATTCCTCTCATATCCTACCTTCGAGTTTTCATCCCTTATCCCTTGAGCTCATCCTCCCATTAAGAGTGGATCTCAAGCATTAATTGGTCAAAGGATAATAATTCATGAACTACCTCAGTCACCTATATATTTACTACCATCCATAGGAAAGGGATTTAATTTTGGAGAGTGATTCTACCCTTATGCTACTGATGTGAGAGATATCTTTCTATGCATTAGGGTGATTAGAGGTGCACTTTGTGACAAAGAAAGGACAAGTCATCTTAGAGGATCTATTTTACAGGATCAACACCTATTTTTGTTTGTAACTCACTCCATTTCTATTAATGGAAAGAGTTCTTTTTTTCCTATATATGATGTTATGGCTTCATATATTTCCATCCCATGTTGATCTATTAAACAAAGTGATTAGATGATGTTGCATAGATTCTGTGGATTTTTGGCTTGTGTTATCTGACTTTGCAGGTTCTAATAATATCAATTAGAGATAGGAATGGAGAATTCAAGCCAAAGAAGGAGCGAAGCATATGATAGATTCCAATTAGTCTTCATCCGATTATCTATTTACTTTAAGGAAAAAATTAGTTCCTTTGTCTTTATGTTGTTCTAGGTTAGTCACCAGGCCTAGGGAAGATACATTTGTCTGCATTCGTAGATTCTGCATAACAATATTTCTTCTTGGATTACAAATTTTTCAGTCTCATCAATCCAAGTACCTATGAGAAAATTTGAAGAAGTTTGGGTTAGAAGATTGCAAGTCAGATAGAACACCTATGGTTACATGCTGAAAATTGTGAAAGGAAGATGAGACACCGTTGGTAAATTAGACTGAATACAGATCCATGATAGGAAGCTTGTTGTATCTCACATATTCATGACTAGACATCATGCAAGCAGTGAGTCTTGTGGCCATATTTCAAGCTGTCCTTCGTGAAATTCACATCATTATTGTCAAAATTATTTTCAAATATCTTCAAGAGACAATGGATTATGGACTGTGGTATGCTAAAAGTAGAGAATTTAAGTTGAAGGCCTACACTGATGCTGATTGGGCTGGCATTATTGATGAGAGGTAGAGCACCTCAAGTGCATCATCCTTTTTGGGAAATTTCTTAGTGACATGGGTAAGCACAAAACAAACCTCCATTCCTTTATCAATTGTTGAAGCGGAGTATATTTTAGCTTCCACTTGTTTCTCACAAATTCTATGGATGAAGCAAACCTTGCAGGATATTAATGGAGAGTTGATTGATCCTATTCTAATCATGTGTGATAATAGAAGTGCCATCAACATGTTTAATAATCCTTCATGCATTCCAAGATAAAGCACATCCCTATCAAGTTCCATTTTTTAAGGGAAGAAGTTGCAGCCAATGTTGTTAGAGTTGAATATGTGGTCACTAAATACCAACTTGCATATATATTTACTAGACCACTCGCAATGAAATACTTTGAATATCTCATGCAAATGATAAGAGTTGTGCCTCCTCGTCCCAAATGACTCAATTTTGATATATGTTGGTAGCTACTCAGCATTTGGGATCAATGGAAGAGTAGGTTGTAGTGGTAAAGGGGGGGGGGGGGGGGGGTATTCAAGGGCATCATTTTCCATTGATGCCAAAGGGGGAGAATATTATTGAAGCAACTGAGAAGAACAACAATAAAGAAGACCATGTATGGTTTCAGGGGGAGCTTATGTTGTTTACATTAATTCTAAAGGGGGAGATTGTTGGATAGTTGGCATTATCTGGATGGCTTGTGGAATTTGGTATGTTTCCATTGATGTCAACTAGATTAGATTTGAGGCAGAACATTTGTAGCCATTTCTCAGGTAGTAGATGGGATCAAAGCCTACATCCCTCACTCTCCACTGGAAATTTCTCTGAAAGAGCTTTCCAACTGTGCGTTGAAGTCTACAAATGGACTCTTGGATCAAAATTTATGGATTGTCAAAGTCAAGGTCTTGAAGTCTTAAGCAGGCCGAAATATTGGAGGCAGCTGAATATCAAAGTTCGAAAATTTCGGAGGTCAACAAATCAGAGGGGATGAGTATTGGAGGCCATAGACTTAAGACATATGCGGTTTATTTAAAATGGACCTGAAATGGCATGAAGGCATGATACAATATAGGAAAGAACTAAGGACACATTGATAAAAAGTTTTAAGAACCTCATTATTACTGATTCACTCGCCCTCTCAGTAATTCCTTATTCCAACAACAAAAAGGGATGTAAAATGGATGTAAACATGGGCATAAAAATCGACACAAAAATGGATGCAATGGAAGTAGATTGAAAAGTATATATAGAACGAGACGCAAAAACTGATGCATAAACCAAACACAAAAGTGGATGCAAAAATATTTTCCATATTTGATGCGAATTTGGATGCAAAAGAGGATGCAAACATGCATGCAAAAGTGGAAGAAAATGTGGGTAAAACATTATGTGAAAAACAAGGCACAAATTTTGGTGCAACAAAAGTGGATGTAAAAGTGGATGCAATGATAGATGAAAAAAATGAAGCAAACATTCATGCAAAATAAAATGCAAAAAGGGATATAAAAGTGGACGTAAACATGGGTACAACAGTGGATGCAAAATTGGATGCAAACGTGGATGAAATAGAAGTTGATGCAAAAGTAGATGCAAAACCCGATGCAAAGCCTAATGCAAAAGTGGATACAAAAAAGGATGCAAAAAAAGATGCAAAATTCGATGCAAACTTAGACACAAATGAAGATGCAAATGTGGTTGCAAAATTAGAAGAAAAATTGGGTGCAAAGGTAGGTGCCAAACTACGTGCAAATTATTGCACAACAAAAGGGAATGCAATAGTGGACACAATATTGGACGCAAAAGGGGATGCAATTGTGGATCAAAACAAGATTTAAAAGTGGTTTCAATAAAAGTATATGCAAAACTAGACACAAACCTCGACGAAAAACTTGGCACAAAGAGGGATGCAAAAAAAGATGCAAAAAATGATGCAAAAGTTGATGCAGGTGTAGACGCAAAATGTGGATGAAATAGAGGATGAAAAAGTAGGTGAAACAAAATTAGGTTCCTAATTTAACACAAAACCTAGCACAAAACTTGGTGCAAAGGATGGAACAAAACCTGGTGCAAAACCTCATGCAAAACCTGATGCTAAACTTGGTGCAGGACTTGGTGCAAAACCCGGTGCAAATTTTGCATCAAGTTTTGCACCATAATTGATAAATGGATGCAAATAACACCAAAAATGGGATCTAGATGAAAACAAGGAAGCAAAGAGGGGTGCTAATCACAGGGTTTTGTTATAGTGTTCGCAAATGTAGCACAAACTAATACTACAAACCAACAAACAAATTTATCCTTACCTATTGTTCCCCCAACTCAATGACACATACATTAGTAGGCTTTCTACTTCCATCCACATAAATAAGTGAAACATGTTCATTCCACTCTTGAATGGCATATATGATATGCAAAATTTCCTATGTCCCATAGTAAATAAATTTAATTCATAAGGACTCGAAGTATGTTTTATTTAACACATTCTTTTCCTTTGAGTTTTAAGGGATTTATACCATTGCATAAAACTGTTTTTTCATGCACAATTCATTCAGTACAAGAATAACTACAATTTGCACTTATGGATTTTGCAGGCCCAGGAAATTTTTGTCTTGTACCTATTTGAGGTGTTGTTGGTGAGAAAATGATCAATAATGTTGTTTAGACATCAATTATATAAGAAAGGCTTTTTATTTTACTTTGCACCTTTTGCAAACTTGAAAAATAATTTTTCATGCAAAAAAAAGTGTTCCCTAGAAACCAAGGTATTTCTTATTAGTGGGCTATTAAATATCATGTACTACTTTTTTATTTTGTTCACTGTAGAAAACCAAGCCAAGACATCACAATGTCCATGAATTTTGAGGATTAGGTTTGACACCCAATATTCTAGCATGTCATAGTGCTCAGGCCAGTTTCTTCTCTTTCAGTTTTATTTGTACTGCGTTTTATGCCCATTTGATATGAACGGGTTTTGGAATTTAATATAACTATTGTTATGAACAGGTATTGGAAGATAATATTAAGGAAAAGTTATCATATTTTTGTCATGTTCCAATAAGTAATACTTATACAGATTCAAATGGGATCATTGAAATATGTTTAGAGTCCATGAATGTCATTGGCAATACAAGAATTTATTTTGTTTTACTATTACACGACAGGAACATTCTCACTATATATGATGTTTCATCATTTGGCATATCCCCCTTCTATAAAAGGTGAAAGGATCTCTGTAATGTGGATTAATGCGATCAAACTTGGCTCTGATGCTTATTCAACTGCATATGCTACTGATGTTGGTGTGCATATGGTTACTCAAAGGTATTTATTTTGCTCCTGAAGTGTTATCAAAGAAAGGATTTGATGGGGACAAGTGTTGTTCATTTTCCTGTGTTGCCTTAGTTTTTTTGTCATTTTAATTCTTGATTGACTTGTGTTTAATATATTATGCCATCAGCATGGAATGTGCTTGTGTAGTTATCTACCTTTTTTGCAAGTCATTCAATAAGGCTAGAAGCTGTTACCTTTTTGTTACATTGATGGTGTGGTTCATCCCCTTACTTCCTTTTCTTCTTTCTGTAAACTTCTAAATGCAATCCTTTCCACTTTTTGAATGTGTCCCTTAATTATTTGCTTAGGTTTTTAGATACAACAATCGAAAGGGAAAATATCGAATTTGAAAGTAGTTTCCCCGATAATAAGTTGGTGATACCATTTTGAGGCTTTTCTATAATGACAAATAAGTAGCTACGAATCTCTGCATATTTATTGGTGGACCCAACAATCTAATGTCATCCACAATCTCAGGGACTGTAATTGTAATAAGTTCTTATTTTGTGCTTTCTAGAAACAAAAAGTTCCAGAATAGCTTTTGGCATATTTTTCTGGCACTACATGAGGTAAACGCGTTTGAGGATCCTTCAACCGCTGCAAATTATGATGCTTAGTAATTTGACTAATGCTAGAGGATCATATGACCATTATGCTCAAGACATTATGCCTCACATTTCATCTACATTTTCTTTGCAAGGGCGAACCTTGTTCCAATACTTGCATGTGTGATGGTCATTACGTTCAAGTATTCATGATTTTTTACACATGTATCAATTTTTTATTATTCCATGAGAGTATTTTTGGAGGTACTACACACCTAGGACCTTAATTACTGGCACATGTAGACACTTAGTTAAATCATGGGACTACATGCAAGATCCTTTATGCATGATTTACTCCCTGATTTGCTCCTCCTTTCACTGCGCAACTGGCTAGTTCTTCTGCATGATTTACTCCCTGATTTTCTTCTCTTTTCACTCCGCAACTAGCTAGTTCTCTCCGGAACTTGTTATAGCAAAAACACAACGGAAAAGTTCATTCCTATCGAAAGAAGGAAGGGTACACCAAGCCCTTCAATGACTCCTCCAGCTCCAGAAATGAGAAAGGGAAGAACGGAGACAAATGCACATACTGTCACTGAGGACTCCATCTAAAATCCTCCTGCATGAAGAAACAAATTGACCAAATGGTGGAAATCCTTCAGAAGCACAACCTTAGGGACCACATCCCTCAGGGTGCCATGAAGAAAATAGAGGATCCACCACACGAGAAAGGTAACAATTTTCATGCTTTAGTTCAATTAAATCTTCCCCTGATGCATGGATTATAGATTCTGGTACAACACATCATATGGTTATTGAAAAGGAAGTATATTCCTCTTTGGATACATGCAAAGGACCTCCCATCCTCATGGGAGATGACTCACCTATTGAGGTCACCGGAAAAGTTAGAGAGGAAGTTTTACATGGAAGCTTTGAAGATGTGCTTCATGTTCCAAAACTTTTGGTAAACCTGCTTTCAACTTATCATATCACTCATTCCGACACTGGAAAAAGAGTGGAATTCACTCCAGATGCAGTGAACATATATGACTTACATAACAACTCCAAAATTGCAACCGGTAAGGTAAACAATGGAGCTAGACTGTATACATTTCCTAAATTTATTGAATATGAATCCTCCTTATTGCTTACACAAGCTGATGATAGTAGTATGATTTGGCATGAGAGATTTGGTCACTTAAATTACAGGTATATGCAGCAGCTAAGAAAGCATGAGATGGTGGAAGGCTTGCCAAATATTAGTTTCTCCAAGGGAGTTTGCGAAGGTTGTGTCCTTGGCAAACATCCTAGAGAAAAGTTTGACATCGGCAAGACTCACAGAGCATCCTCTCCTCTAGATTTGATCCATAGTGATCTAATGGGGCCTTTTCCTCATCCTTCCATCAACAAAGCGAGGTATGTGCTTACATTTATTGATGATTTCTCATGGTATACTTGGGTGTATCTTCTCAAGGCCAAATCTGAAGTTTTTGCGCACTTTGAAGATTTCAAAGCACTAGTTGAGACACAATTAGAGAGTAAGATCAAAGCCCTCCGTACAGACAATCGGGGGGAATATGTTAACGCAACACTTTAGAAACTTTGCCTTGAGTCCATCATACAGTTGCAGCACACAGTTCCACACACTCCACAGCAGAACAAAGTTGCTGAGAGAAAAAGCCAATCTCTCAAAGAGATGGCTTCCTGCATGTTGCATGCTAAGTCACTACCTCATAAGCTATGGGCTGAAGCACTTAATTGTGCTAACTACATCCAGAATAGATCTCCTCATAGGTTTTCCAAGGATCAGGCCCCCTTTGAGGCTTGGAGTAGCACTAAACCGGAGGTCACCCACTTCCGTGCTTTTGGCTCCCGAACATGGGCCAGGATCCCCTCTGAAAAGAGGAAAGCTCTTGATCCATAGAGCATTGAGTGCATCTTTACTAGATACCCTGATGGTGTGAAGGGATACTGACTCTTGATTTCCTCTATGGACAAGCTCATCATTGAGTGAAGTTTCAAATTTGAGGGAAGTCTCTCGCATGTACCTCAATTTCCACATGCATACCCCTTTTATCTACCTCATGTCCGAGATGATGACGTAGTATACTCAGATGCAGATAAAGAGCATGCAGATGCAGAGACAGAGTCTTCAGATTCATATCTAGTGCATGGATATGATGATCCACATCGAAGCCCAGATCGGGCTTCCAACAATGAATCAACTTCCCCTATCATAAATCAGAGAACAAGGAGCTTAAGTGAGATATATGCACAGGACCACCCAGCTGCTAGAAATGGTCTTTTTGGGGATAATTTTGATCCATGGAGGACTAGCTCAGAGTTTATTGAGCCTCATCTTGCCCTCACTACCACTGAACCAACGCCATCCCGGCATTGTCATTTTGTTCAGTCTTCTGATCCGCAGTATTATGCTGAGGCTACTGGGCATCCCTCTTGGGAGTCCGCCATGGAGGAGGAGTATAACTCCCTCCTCAAGAACCAAAAGGCTGTTGGGCATCCCTCTTAGGAGTCCACCATGGAGGAGGAGTATAACTCCCTCCTCGAGAATCAGACCTGGGATCTGGTCCTCCTTCCTACAGGAAGGAAACTTGATCCGGATTTAAACAGGAATGCAACAAATTACAGAGATAACCATAAACACAAAGATGCAGCGGAAATAATACTTCATTTCATTAATGGAAAATACTGAAACATGCTTACAATGAGAAATGGAAATAAACTAGCTAGGGCGATGGTAGCTTATCTCTGAGAAGAGATGTGATGGCTACATGCCTCTGAACTGTGTTACAATGAGGCTCGAAGGCCTATTTATTGTTGAGAAACAATGAAAACCCCTTAACATTCCAAAACCTAACCCTAGGAGATGAAACGCCAAACTGTGGGCCCCGTTTGGGGGTAAGTTGGTACATCAACTTCCCGGGGTCGTAACTTTAGCATATGATCTCCGTTTGACGCGTACAATAGCTCAATAGAAAGATCTATTCGAGCACTATCATTGTTGGAACGGCAACACTGGTCCATGTTCCATGGACCTGTGTTGCCCCTGGAATCCCAAAAAACGTCGTTTAGGGCCTCAAAACAGCTCCGGAAGTTCAGGACCCGAAAAA
>APFE031328690.1:148740-158842 GCA_000404065.3 Pinus taeda | reverse complement strand
TGGCCAATCGATTCTTTCACAGTTGCTAAATTTCTCCCCGGAACAAATGAATGGATCTACTTATATTTTGCTAAGCGTTGTTCATATTGTAATTGGAGTTGGTGCTAGTTTACAAATTCATCATCCTGAACCTTTTTACCGCATTCATGACATACCTTGAAAAAAAAAGCTACTTGAATCTTATTCAATGACTTCAATAAAAATAAGGAATCTCATTAATTCCGAATTAGTCATTTCAAATTCTTACTTCATGGTTAATTTAAACTTTTCTACCAATAAATTCCTTGTGAAGATCATATCATCAATACACAAATAAATAAATAGAATTTGTCCTTACTCATTCAACTTTGTATACAATGTAGTCTTATTGTTGCTTATGCTAAATCCACCACAATTCAAATATGAATCAATCTTGTTATAGCAAGCTCCTACAACTTGCTTAAGTCCATATAGAGATTTTTTCACCCTGTATAGGTTATCTTTGCGTCAACTCACCACATATGCTAGTGGTTTCTCTAGATACACTTCTTAAAAAATTCCATTTAAAAACGTTCAATTTGCATCCATATAATAAACATTCCACCTTTTCTGACATACTAGGACTAAGGCAACTTTAACTGTATCTAAACTTGTAACTCATGGAAATGTCTCATTTTTCCACCACTACCCACTCTAGGGTACTATGCAAAATCTTTTTCTACCCATCTATCTTTGTACTTTTCAAATTTCAATTTCACATTGAGCTTTATATTGTAAACCGATTTGAATTCACATATAGGCCTTCATAAAAATCTCTCAAACTTCTAATCTTTCTAGACCTTAAGGAATTAATTTTAGTATTAGATTCGCTAGTAGGAGTAGACTAAGTAGTTAGAGTAAATTTGAATACAATGTATTGTATTTCTTGTTTACTATTGTTATAACTTTTGGTATTCCAGGAAAAGCATGTTATATGCCAATGTACTTTGTAGTGACTAAGCTTCAAGCTAGTGTGTAAGTTGAACATTGATTTTCAATTAGACCTATACCTGAGAAGATCATATTTCCTTTCTCAATGAGTTTGAAATGCAATAAGCACATTTAGAAATCAACAATTTCTCCATTTATCTGATGGATATTCTGAGTATTTTTTTATAAATGTGTTATTGTTGCTCTAGTTGTAAATGGGCAACCTATATGTTGAATGAAGATTCCAGAATATTCCCAAAATCTTGGGGATATGCGCGAAGTCAATTTCTAAAAGATCTTAATAAAGTGAAAGAATGGTCATCCTTATATGGATTGCAATTTCCAAAATATTCCAAAAGTTTAATGGACATGAGCGAAGTCGATTGTTTGAAAGGTCTCAATGAAATACACCGACATACATAGTATAAATTCTTTCTAAAGCTACTCATCAAAATATTCATGACAGAGTATTCTTCTTAGGATAAAACATAATCCTATTATCAGTTGTCGTATTCCCATACCAAATGTAGCAAAAATATCATTAGATTCCAAGGACTAAGTTGCAAGAAAACATTGACCATATCAAAACTACAAAGGAGTTATCTTATTTTTTGGCAAGGTATTAGCATTTTCTTATCTCAAAAAATTGGTTTGAATAGTTCTTTCAAAGGAAGACCACAAAAGCTAAAATTGAGTGTGATACCTTAGGGATAAAACTTCTTACTTCGTTGTCTCAATCAACAATCCAGTTGTGACTTAATACATTCTTATCAGGATTGAACATGGTTCCATATTGCATCAATAATAATGAAGAGCTAAAGCTCACTGTGATACCTCAAAAATAAAACTGCTCAATATTTACAATTGGCACTCATTCTTATCGGGATTGAACATGGTTCCATAATCCATCTTTCATTTATAATCATGAAGAGACTAGATTCAATTGTAGTGAAACATGCGCCATATCAAACCTACAAAGGAATTATCTTCTTCTTGGGGCATGATATTGGCATTTTTTTGGCACACAAATTTATTGTGAATAGTCCTCTCATGACCATATTTCAAAAGCTAAAACGGAATGTGACACCTCAGAGATAAAAACGATTAGGGTTGAACATTGTTCCATCTTGCAGTATTAAGGCCAAACCATAAAAGTTGAAACTGAGTGTGATACCTCAGATATAAAATTGATCAGGATTGAACATGGTTGCATGTTGCATTAATAATGAAGTAGCAAGAAAATAGGGAGAAGGTTGTCAATAGCAACAAAATATGGGGAAATTTGGTTTGCATAGTGGTTATATCACAAAATCTAAAACTGATTGTGATACGTCAGAAATACATTCAGAGTGTTGTGAAAGACTATAGAATTAAGTACTCACAGTAATATTTGCAGCATATCCATGCAACAATATATTTTCTAGAAAGAGTACACATGTGCACAGAACCCTTTTAATTACAATTTAAAGTCAAATGTATAGTAGAAGAGGTTCACTGAAAATGCATTTAGATTAATGGTTGGATAGAGAAATTGTTGGGCAGTATGCTTTGTTTCATATCAACTTGCACATTATAATTGTTGGCTATCTTTCACATGGAAAATCATACACACATATTATGTTCAATCATGCAAGAAAATTTGGCAAATAGACAAGGAACTAGAGACAGTAGGGCAATGAGGATGTCCATGTAAGTAGGTACTTTTCTATATAAGTTACATTAAAGTGAGAAAAAATTCATGAAACAACATGGATTATTTACTATAAAAGCATAACCATGTAGTGGACTGACAAAAAAATGTTTGAAGTCCTTCAAGCAAAGTTCAGGTTTTTTTTCTTGTTTTTCTCTTGCAAGGAAAATTCCTAGTACTAAATACAAGATGGTGTGTAGCATCTACAACACCAAATGATATTTATATTTGGGATGAGATCGAGATAATATGCTCAAAGTTTCCCATTTGCATCCCTTTCATGTACATGGATGAGGACATGCATGAAATCTGTAATCCTTTTAAGTACTTGGAGAGTTGGACGCATCTGGTACAGAGGCACAATACAAGAACATAGGAAGCATGTTTGTATATTCAAAAGAGAAGCCTCTTATTCATCTATCTGAAGGAAAAATGTGTAGAGCTGAGAAACATATTTTACATCCATCTATTTGTGCAAACAAATAGAAAGCATGTAAGTGAACAAGTAAAAATTCATTAATTGAAAGGGAAAGCATAGAAGAAAAATAGTAGCAACCTTTTGAAAGTGAAAGTATATTATAGATATAATAGGTAAAAAAAACATGATAGTTTAAGGTGTTAACATGAGACAGAAGATGAAATTTTTTCAAGTGAAATGCAAAGGAAGGAAAGCAACCAAAAGGAGAAGGTCCTTAGGTAGTTTGATTCACAGATTTGGAGGCAAGGTATGTTTCTTCTTTTTTCCTATGAAGTATGTAAGGATTTTCTTGCATGCGTGTGTAACATGTGAAGGAGGAAGGTGGAGAAATTAAAAGATCATTCAATTATCTAACTATATATATGGTTGTGAATGTTAGGCCCTTGCAATCAATGTTGCTAATGTCAATTGTTTCCTTTTGTAGTGTCATGCCTTGTGATTTATGGATTGTTGGGGCCCATGCCATCCAAAGGGGCATTTTTGTGTGAGAACCCCATGTTACGGGGGATATAGGCACATGTTTTAGATTTGAGGCATTCCATGGTGGATCTTTGTATTGAATGAAATCAGCCACAAAAAATGATGGGAGTTCTGGGGGTTGAGAACTAGATGCATAGTAAATAGTAGCAACTTTCTCAAGCAAACCATTAACAAGGCCTGATTCAACCCATAAGTTGCTTGCTAGAATGAAATGTTGACCAATGCAGAGAAACAATTTTGCATTTGTTTCCATTGCTTGACATAACAACGTGCAACTAGTAGGTTTAATTTTCTTATCATGGTTTTATTGTGTAGGACAACAGACTCATTAGTTGCATAGAGATGCATAGAATTCGCAAATGTCTGTAGCTCATCCTATGGAATATTGGATTTTGAACGTGTCATGAGAAGTTTCCAATCATCCAATGTGGGGGTTTCATTATGAAGGTTGGAGAGGAGTTGGCGAAATGAAATCTACTCAGGACTTATGCCTTGCTGGTGAAATATTGTCGAAAGTGTGTCAATAGTATTGAAGCTCCACCAAACAACATTGCCATGAGACGTGCCTAAATACATTGATGTATCTTTAGCAAGTGGAAATTGTTCGAGGTCCTCCAAAAGGATTATAGATTTTCCACTAAATGGGTTGTTTCAATTGGATGGAAAGGCCTTTGGAAAATGTTCATCAATTTAAGCAAGCATTTTAGGACCAATGAATCACATTTCATCAATGAGAATGTATTTGACATGCTGAAGTTGTTCTTGAAGGTTTAGTGAGGATTGAACTTCCAAAGGTTTCATAGAGGAGGTAGGAATGCAAAGGTAGTTGTGTATGGTTAGGGAATTTATGTGGAATGCTACAACATTGGTTGGAGAAAGCAAGAGTAGTGGGTTTTGTCCATTGCTAGAGTTGGCTAGGAAGGAAATTTTTAGGAAATCAATCAGGAAAGACTTTTCGGTGCCAATAGTGGCTTGGATGAGCATCTTAATGGTGTGTTGGAGCTACTGTTGGAGAAGTGGTAGAAAATGATATTGAATTCCATGATCTTTCTTGGGGACAAGGAGGAAAGGGAATGTGGATTTGAATAAGGAATTTGGCGGAGTGTTGTGGAGGAGAAGTTGAATTATATGAAGAAAATGGTCATTCTTTCAAGTGTGAAGGGATAAGAGAGTGGCACCAATTATGGTTTGCATTCAAATTCATGATGGCCATGCATGTCAAGCTCATCAAGGACGATGTTGTTACCTAGGCAGAGCTGAGAGAGGAATTGCCATTATTCCATGTCTATGGTAGCAGGCGGGTGCATTTCATTAGGAGAGCGATCATCAGAGTAAGAGAGGGGTGTTTCTAAAGAAGTCTGTTGGACATTCCATGCTTGATACATGTTGCTAATTTGTTCCCAATGTGAAATAACTACCTCCTCAATTTCTCCAATGTCATCAAGTACTCTATGGAAGAGGAGTTCACTCCAGTAGACGTCTACATAGCATGTTGAATCCTTAGCTGGAATTAAGGTGTACCGAGGAATGACTCACAAAACCATGGGAGGGAAGATGCATTTCCACTATGATGACTTCTGACGGGTGGAGAATGACCAGGACCATGTGACTTCAATAAGAGGCAACGACTCAAATGCATGAGGTTTGTGCATGTATGACGTGATGAAGGGTGTTGTTAGAAGATAACCGTCCAAGTTTGTGAAACATGTCTAAAAACATTTTTCTTAACATTGAGGGAGACAAAAGAATGACTGCAATGGGTTAGTGGGAGATTTTGGAGCATGTGCCATGTTTCTTGGGCACCAATGTCCTTATCAACAACCATTTCGGTCAAGTGTTTCTAGACAATAGTCACAGTACGGGCATCGAGGGGGTGACTTTGTGCAATCTGTGCGAGCATCTGGCAGTAGCTTTCGGACCTTGCCTATTATTGTGTGCCATACTTTGAAATGTAGTTCAAAATAGCGTAGTGTGACAAAACCGGTTGGAAGTCAATGTTGGCCCTTTAGATTGCAAGCATATGAGAGTTGTGGACATTGAGCTTGTCATGATTTCTATTAGGAGCGTACGTTTTCCGACTGGAAACATTGATGTGTAGAGAAGAGGTCTTACGCAATTCCGAGGCGGCTCCATCGTGGTAAGTAATAGATTTTTTTCTATTGTGAAGGCATGTAAAGGAATGAAAATTTGTGTGCCTTTGGACGTAGTTCACAAGTTCCTTGTAGTCTCATATCTCACTTGATGCAAAAATTTCATTTTTTGCAAGGAGGTAGAGATCGAGAATAGATGAGAGATGTATTCCAGGAGTCCTATTGTGGAGGGAGTGAGATTTCCAAGCAGTGATGTATGTATCAAATAATTATTTGGCCGCACTGATGTTTGTATTGCTAGTCTAGTCGAGGGCTTCCATATCATGTGCATTTTCAAAGCATAGGAACCCACATACATGCGCAAAGCCTCTATGCTGCCATTCATACCGTAGCAACAAAGACGAGAAGAAGTAAAAGGGATGCATGAAAGGAAAAGTACAAAAAATAGATAAGGGAAACAAATGGTATATTCATACCTACCCAGAAATCCTTTACAAGGAATCCTTTTAGTAGGACATTTTTTAAGAATATTTTGAATCTGCAATAAATGTATTGAGATGCATGATGCAAGTTTGCAACAATATTTTAGATTCTCCACCAAGTTTGATCATGTGCATTGGATGGAGGATTGGAAGGCATGTCTATATGAAAGCCATGTCATTTGGTATCAGTTGCACTTAGTGTGAAGAAGAAGGTAGGGTTACCTCGTTGAATGATCATGTTATTGAGCTCCCCTCTAGCCCTGGTCCAACAAGAACCACCCCCACGCAAGGATTGTAGATTTGAATAGGGAATTTGGCGGAGTTTTGTGAAGGAACGCTTGAATTATATGAATTGAATGGTCATTCTTTCAACTGCGAAGGGATAAGAGAGTGGTTCCAATTATGGTTTGCATCAAAGTCATGATGGCCAAGCATGTCGAGCTCATCAAGGATGAAGTTGTTACCTAGGTGGAGTTGTGAGAGGAATTTCCATTCTTCCATGTTTATGGTGGTAGGGGGTGCATTTTATTAGGGGAGTGATCATCAGAGTTCAAGAGGGGTGTTTTTAAAGGAGCCTGTTGGACATTCCATGCTCAATACATGTTGCTAATTTGTTCCCAATGTGAAATAACTACCTCAACGGTTTCGTCAATGTCGTAAGGTAGTCTATGAAAAGTGCAATAAAAGAGGAGTTCACTCCAGTAAAATTCCACATAGCATGTTGAATCTTTATCCAGAATTGAGGTGTACTGAGGAATGAAGTGCACAACCAAGGGAGGGAAGATGCATTTCCATGGTGATGTCTTTCGATGGGAGGAGAATGACCAAGACTGTCCGACTTCAATAAGAGGCAATGCCTCAAGTGCATGAGGTATTTGCATGTATGAGGCGATCAAAGGTGTTAGAGGAAGATGCCCATCCAAGTTTTGTGAAACATGTCCGAAAACGTTTTTCTTAACATTGAGGAAGAAAAATAATGATTGCAATGGGTTAGTGGGAGTTTTTAGAGCATGTGGCATGGTTATTGTGCACCAATGTCCCTACCAGCACCATTTTGGTTAGGAGTTTCCAGATAATAGTCACAGTAGGGGCATCAGGGGAAGACTTTGTGCAAGCGTGCGAGCATCTAGTGGTAGCTTTTGGAGTTTGCCTCTGCTTTCACAACATACTTTGAAATGTAGTTCAAAACAATATGGCGTGGCAGAACCGGTTGGAAGTCAATGTTGGCCCTCCTGATTGCAAGCATATGATAGTTGTGGACATTGAGCTTGTTATGATTTCAAGCAGGAGAGTACGTTTTCTGACTAGAAGCATCGATGTGCAACGAAGATGTCTCATGCAATTCCCAGGGGGCTCCATAGTGGAAAGTACTAGATTTATTTATTTTGTGAAGGTATGTATAGGAATGAAAAACACATGTGCCTTTGGAAATAGTTCACAAGTTCCTTTTAGTCTTGGAGCTCACTTGATGCAAATATTTCATTTTTCACAAGGAGGCAGGGATCACGTATAGATGAGAGATGTATTCTAGGAGTCCTGTTGTGGAGGGGGCGAAGTTTCCAAGTAGTGATGTATGTATCAAAGAATTATTTGGCCGCAAATATGTCTATATCGCTAGTCCAGTCAAGGGCATGCACATCATGTGCATTTTCAAACCATAGGAACCCATGTAAATGTGCAGAGCTCTATGCTACCATTCATACCTTAGTAACAAAGATGAGAAGAAGTAAGAGGGATGCACGAAAGGAAAAGTACAAAAAGTAGAGAAGGGAAACCAATGGTATATTTATACATGCCTAAGAAATCATTTACAAGGAATCCTTTTAGTAGCACCTCTTTTAAGAATATTGTAAATCTACAAGAGATGTATTGAGATGCATGATGCAGGTTTGCAACAATATTTTGGATTCTCCACCGAGTTTGATCATGTGCATTGGATGGAGGATTGGAAGGCATGGCCATATGAAAGTCATGTCATTTGGGATTAGTTGCACTTAGCATGAAGAATATGGTAGGGTTATCTCATTGAATGATCATGTTGTTGAGCTCCCCTCTAGCCCTTGTCCAAAAAGAATGACCCCCATGCAGGGATGAGTCGAAGCACATAATCTGGTCTAGAATTGTCAAAGGTGGATGTTGTTGAAGTTGGAGGCGAAGGTAAGCAATAGATGTCGACAAGGTATTTGCAAGGACCCCTTTAATGATGACAGAAGTAGTTTCCTGGGTTTGATGCATCGTGATAAGGTTGTACAGTAGGATGTTGGCTAAAGTGATTTTCATGGAAGCACATTAGATCCAAAATGTATTCTTGCATAACAAATTTTGTAATTCTTGGTTGGTTAATCATGCCAGATCTAGTGGGGAAGAGGATGGGAAAGGCCATGGAGAAGAGGCCCTTTGTGTTGTATTCATTAACTAGAGAAAGGCCAATCATGGGCCATCGATGTGAATGGGTGGATGTGGAATTGGAGGATTTTATGTAGGCAAGTATTTCATCAATTTCTGTATGATAATTTGGTGGAGTTGCAACAAAGGTGGATGATTGAAGGTCAGACAGGCTTGGGTGGAGAATTTCGTGATCAAGAGTTTCATAGAGGTCTACTTAGGGTGCAAGGAAGCTGGTGGTGAGACGAGGCATCATACCCGAAATGTATGAATGCGTAACATGAAAAAGTGCAAGCAGGTTAAGCTAAACATATTTGTAGTATGGGTCGTTTGCTAGCTTGAACTACAAAGTTGTGAGAACATGTGATCTGTTGACAAATAATTCATCAAATGTGTGGTAATTGTTGGTTTTATTTACAACAAGGATATCTATTTTTAAGAGCATGTTGGGAAGCGAGGTGATAATGTTAGTTATATCTTGAGGGAAGCTAATAGTATGGCCAAAATATTTGAATTTCCCTCCACGTGCATGGATCACTTGAAGAACGGGGTTGACATGAGAAATAAGCATCTCTTCAACTTGAGCTTGGTAGGAGAGGACATGGGTTTGGTTTCCTGGGTACATGTTGTTTGAGGAGGACAAATGATGGAGAGTTTTCTTAGAGGCACAATGGGAACAAACAATGACACCATAAAGTTTTTTCATTTTCATGGATGGGTAAGCTTCATGACAAGTGGAATAGACTTGTATGGGGTTAAGTGCATCAATCCTTTCATGAAAGCAATGATGTGCATGATGGATATGGTTGTCGTGGAATTATTGGGAAGTTGAAGAGGAAGACACATGGGGGGATGATTGCACATGGAAGGTGGGAGGTGAAGAAAGGCCAGGGTTTGTAAATGATTGGTCAGCGAGAGGAAATTGAAGGGATACTATGAGAGGTTGGGTGGATGGTAGGGGAGGGAGAGGAATCTGGGAAGGAATGGGAGTTTGGTTTGGGTTGGTTTGAGAGGGAAGGTTGGATTGGCGACTGTTTTAGAGAATATGACAACGTGCAATTATTTTATCCTTGGTAAGCATGTAGTGGTGTCGTCGGCATTCCTTTTGCACACTATTCTCTAGAGTGGTTTGCATAACTTCTCAAACAAGATTTTTTTTGTCAAAATTAGAGGTGTAAGTGAATTAGGAGCAAAGGCACGTTAAGCATGCACATGAAATATTTTTGTGTTTGTATATTTGAAGTTTTTTTTTTGTATGTGTTATTTTTTTCATTACAAAATATAGTAGCACATATATGGTGTGAGTGCTTCTTTTAGCGAAATTACATTCACTGCCTAACATGTCGAATACGAATCTCAGGTGTATTATGAAGTCGGGAGCAAATGATATTTATTTTTTTGTTGCACTTGTTCAAATTTAAATATTCCATGTTGGGATGTTTAAATGACTATTATTAATTTGGAATCAATAGAATTATGCATATTTGGTCTAGACTAAAGGAAGCCCATTTGTGCATTTGACCATAATTAGAAGCATTAGTTGTGTATT
>APFE031328690.1:113804-138794 GCA_000404065.3 Pinus taeda | reverse complement strand
ATATTTTCAAATAATGTAAACATTAACAAAATTTGTAGGATAAGATTTAAGTGGGGCATTACATACACCCCTCCTTCAGAAAACTTCGTCCCGAAGTTAGAATGAAAAGCTGCAAGGAGTTTGAAAGCATAGCAACTAGCGAGAGTTATAGCAATAAAATCGGATAAGTCCGACAATGACATTTCTTCCCATCAAGAGTCTCCAACTGATCTATATCCTCCTATCCACCCTGGCCTACTTCTGTTCCCACCCTATCCGTCCTCTGTTGCTTTATCAGTGGCAACGGCCATACTAACCACTGATAAAACCGACATGGTGGGAGTGTCGAATACATCGACCTAACTTCCCCAGCAGGCAACCGGCAATCATCATCACACGTCTAGGGGAGCGTGTCCACCACTGCCCTCCCACGATTCTAGGTTTCGGAGGATACATGGTGGGAAATGCCTCCACCCCTCCTGCAGAACTAGGGTCAATACCCTAATACAGACCACACTACAGAGCTGGTTGGACTTGTCATCGAATAATCCAGTTAGGTAGTCTTGCCACCTGTCATTTGCATTTTACTCATGTCATAAGAGTGCATATCAACTAGATACCAAATGTAATAGGACAATGTGCATTATACCTTCCCCGTGAGATGTCTTGACCTTCCCTCAATGAAAAGGTAGCTCTCGGCTATCATATAGTTCTTTCCCCCTGCGGGTTAGCTCTCATTCATGCATTTATATAACAACAAGACTTATAATCATCACATTATTAAGTCTAGCATCCACGTGTCAATTTTGTAGTTCATACTGGAAACAATCATAATTTCACTACGTCATTCATTAGATAAATCATAGCCACTTAAGCCATACATGAAACAACAATAGCTCTGATAAGTCAATTACTAGATAAATCATCACCAAGTAAGTCATACATCAAATATTTCCATCATCCAAATCAAACCTAAGTAGTTTCACATGTTCAACCAAATGCATCAATATTACATAATGTTCATAATTAAATAACATGGAACTGCAAAATAAAACCTTAACATAGGTAGTTGTCTAAGTCAAAATGGGCATCATAAACACTCATGTGACATCCTTGTGGAACTCCTCGATAACAATTAGGGTTGAAACAGATTCAATTGTTTGTCATGGAAAATAGCATTTGAACCTGGGTATGCTATAAGGTGGTACCAAAAACCAAAATAATGGCAAGCAACGGATTAGTGCGCTATCAATTCCACTAGAAGGTGCTAGAAGTTTCATGCATATAGTTTTTTTTTTTTTTAACCTTAGTGAATATAAAAGTCCCACTCTTCCAATTTGATGGTTTTTCATCTTCCAAACCAATTAGTTAATCTTGAAAATAGAAGACTCAAAACTTCAGAACTGTTTCCAGCATGATTTTCATATTTTATATTTTGTAAATTGAGAGAAATGTCCTCTAAATGTCAAGGGTTCAAATTTACTATATATTTAATCATTGTTTACTAGCACTGAAACAATTTCATGATATATAATGAAGCTCACAATATGACCAGACAACTGAGAAATAAATAAACGAATGGAATAATTGCCTTTGCGCTGCTACTATTAGTATCTCCCTTCTAAATGGCACCGCATTTCTAAAGATGCCTACTCCTTTCACAAGTGGCTAGTGACCACAAAAGTTGCAAAGAAAGTTGAGGGTCCTTTTATCCAAAACTAGAGACACATTATTTTTCACGGCATTTTTATTCAACACTAGAATAATGGTAAAAGTGTATTATAATATTTTCACTGGTCTTTTATTGACTAAATAAGATTCCATTCTAAAATCCCAATTTCTCTATGAATTGGTCTTCTCATTTAATTTAGGATCATTAAAACCAACTATCACAATAAGCCTTACACAAGTCCATGGTATTCAATCTATGTTTTCACTAGAAAATTCTACCATTCATAGAATAATCATTAACGTGACATATAGGATATTTCAACACATCCTAATATGAATTCCCATGCTTCATAGTCATTTACTTCTCAAACTCGAGATTTGTTATTATGACTTCCTCCATGAAGAATGACAAATATACTATCAGAAAGATAATCCTACTATCCGAATGGAAAATCTATTGTATCTTAAATAAGAATAATGATAATCTGCTATCAACACAATTAAAAGCCACCCTCGTATGTAAAATATAACTGACTACATTCTTTAGATTGGGACACATTTTGGGTATAAATTACTGGCTCAAAAACTGCAATTTTCAATGCAAATATTGTTCATACCATCCATATATTTAATAGACACTGAGGTTGGCAACAAACAAGACCTCAGGTATAGATTAGTGGGAACAAAACTGCAATTTTCAATGTAAATATAGTTCACATCATTCTTCAATCAGATTTCTGAGACCATTACAGAGTTTGTTCAAAATGTTCAAGTGACACATCCTTCAGCCAAATTTAATCATTGTGATGTGGCAGACTTAACTATGCAATTAATGAACTTGGGCTACATGTTTAAATATAATAGCTACATCTTCACAAACCAATCATCATAGCTTGACCATAGATCTCTCTGAATGTCGGGAAGGTGACTTTGCCCATAACCATCGATCTATGTGCAACCTGCTAACTTTCCTATCATTAATTCTTTGGTTCATGTGCCAAATTTATCCAATCATAATCACATAGTTTCCATTCATCTTCTCAGATAACAGATATATAACGCACAATCAGAGTCATTGGATCAACATCCTTCATCAATCTGCTCATTTTAAGATGAGACAATATCATGCTACAATTGTATCAACAAACTTCGAATCACCAAATCCCTACAGTACACATGCACAGGAACTCTCTCTCACATGCTCTTCCTGTTTAACAACAACTTCTAAACAATAATATATTCTACTGACAAACATCAATAGTAGTATCATACCTACATCAATAGTACCTCTATATTACTGATATCCCAAGTATTTCTAATTGTTTGAAGATACTAAGAGACTTGATCTGAATTTTTTTCTTTGTTCTGCTCTGCTCTGCTCCTTTTGAATTGTTTGCTTCGAGTCTGATTATGCTAAGGTGTCTTATGCAACACTGGTTCAGATTTCTAGCTCTCATTAGCACTATTCCTAACATTTTCTGCCACACTCTAGACAGTCCAAAGAGAACCCAAGCAATAGATCAATTCAAGTTATGACAAGTTACTTCTTAGCCACAAATTTAAACTTTAGAACATGTTATCATAGGCTAGATCACTGGTTAAACATTGTTGGTGCTTTGTTTAAGTGTTGTGTGCACTTTACCTGCCTACCAACACCTCATTTCTGCTTGTTGGGTTAGTGTTACCATGTAAACTGCTACAACTAAATTTCTCCCTGAACACACAGTTGGTCAACCTACAATAGTAATTATTCATTTATGGCTTTGCAGGACCACTATATGGGTTTGAATGCAGTGCAATAGCACGGTACAGGCTACAACCATATATTCTCAAGCCAGTGCACTTTAGCATACATTATAGCCACCACATTCTGATGTAAATATTTTATAACGATCTTTCAATTGGGAAACATTGACTGGAAGGAAAGCGACTTCATACTGCCATTTAAAATTCTGTTTATAAATGCATAAGTTGTGCTTTGTTGATTAACTACAGCCTGTGTACATTGATTAATTAACTACAGCTCTCACTCTCCAAACACGTGGAGATGATTAGCTAGCATGATAGATTTATAAATGGCTAATTTCACCCTGATTACAGTGATATCAATGAGAAGCAGTATCAGTGATTGTTATTTTGCTTGAAAATATGCATATATGATTTTAATGAGCAAAGAAATGGTTGAATGAAGTATTGTGATTGCACATTCAAACACAAAGAGGGCATTGTTTATTTTTAACACAACAGAATACTAAAGAAGGCAGCAAGGATAACTATTCAGGATGGGCAGCTCGAGATCCATCAGGTGTTTTGTCACCTTACTAATTTAACCGAAGGTAGGCATTGGTTTTTTTTTTTTAGTTATATGGTTGATTGAATTTTACTATTGAAACTGCACTTCATTCTCATCTTACAAGAAAAGGACATAATAGCATTTGCATTTATGACAATTTTCTGTCATAATTTTAGCTGCAAATTATGTAAAATATTTATGCACCTGATTACAAATCAACATTAAAACAGAAAACAGAAGGAATCAGCCTAGGAAAAGGATTATGTTGGATTGTTGTGATTAGCCTATTGGTATATGAGTTTATGGAACAGTTTAATAGTGATCAGAAGATGAACATCCAATGTACTATATTGTTTATGTTGTTAATACTTGGGACAATGTTGAGGAACACACTCGTGATGAAGACAACACTAATGCAGATTATAGGTTTTCACATAGGTGATTTGCTTTATGGAAGCTTTTAAGAATGGCTTGATGAAGATCGAAATTTAAGCATGGTCCAAGGGCCATACAACTTATCCACTGGATTCACTCATGGGTCTTCCAGAAGTAATGAACTTATAATGATGATTGTTACATGTTAGGTTAGGAGGGCTTCTAAGATAGAAAGCAAGGGATTTCTATGGAGGAAGTTCAATTTGGAAATCTTGAAAGAATATTGTAGTTATAAGAAATTGAAACTGCTTGGGAGGAAATTTGATCATGTAGAAAGCTTTAAGGGCCAAGAGTTCATACTTATTCTTATTACAGAAAACAAAGAAGAGCTCGATTTTCTATAACTGGTAAAGTTATGATTTGAAGATGCTATAGAGGTCTAATTTCCAATATTTGTACTTGGTACCAACTTATGTTGTGGAGTAACTGATATGATTTCATTCATAGCAATGCAAAGATACTCGCATACATGTAAAACAAGAGAAACCAAGACAAGGAAAATCAAAGTATGCATGCAAGGATTTAATGTTGGAGAAATCTCAGCCTCTTGTACTGATATCCGATGATGTAATTAAGGATGATAGCATGAAAATAAAAGTTTGAAGTCTTTATGGGAAGTTATTAGAGAACAAGCTTCTTATTTTAGACAATTTTCTTTTAAAGAATCATCATTTTTTTTCAGGCTGTAGAAAACCTTTTTGCATTACCATTTTTGGTGAAGGATGGCAGTGTTGAACTAACAATCAGTGGAAATGGTTAACATTTGATTGTTCCTAAGATTTCTCCAACAACTGAAGATAGGTCAAGAGGTGTACATGATACACAATTTGCCTTTCGTATTGATTATTCAGAGTGGAAGAGGTTTCAGCAGGAGAGAAGGGATCCTACAAATACAAGATTGTTGTTAGATTTGAATTCAGAGCCAAATAATGACTTTCAAGATATGAAAGACAATATTTAGTAACTTGGGGAATGGAGAAGTGAGCATGGTTGACGTTGTGAATCTTGAATATTTGGATATCTTGATCATGTTAAATTTAGTACCGCTGAACATTAAGGTAGCTGGTAGTTTAATTTTCCTTCTATCATAGGTTTGGAAGTGGAAGGGTTTCTAATCTAGTTTTCTTATGTATATATAAACATGTCAATAATTTGAAGGGTTTATAGTCCAACTATTCTATTTTGTATGTATAAATATGTTTAATATGTAGGATACAAATTGTAATGTTTACAAGATTCATGATATATAATTGGATTTTCTGATTAAGTCATGGTTGCTTATTTTTCTTTATTCTAGTATTAGAGTGATAGAACTTGCGTCTTTGAAGGATTTTCTTCCCTGTATATTTTGATTTGATTTTCATATTGTAAGTCAATCATTTGAAAATTTCCCTCGATAAATGATTATCCTCAGATAATTGTCCTGGTCTTATAGGCAATTTATTTTATAGTGATATTTTTTTTTAAATATTAAAACGTTTATTAGTTTCATCTTCCAAAATTGTTTGAATTATGATTTAAAAGTTGTTGCAGGAACATAAAACTTATACAAATTCCTATTCACAGTACCAATCTTAGAATGGAAGTCTTCTTTTGCATATCGGTTCTCCCGGAGATCAACAATTCTTCACGACTTCATCAGAAGATGAAGGCAATTAAACCCCACAGCAAGCTTGAGTGCAAGCAGTCAAGGCTCAAAAGACTCAATCCCTCAGCGCTGATAATATGTTTTTGTGCCTTATTAAAGCCTCAATATTGCCATGAATTCCTTACAACATTTTGCTGACTTTAGTCATGGATAAAATTTAAGGTGCTCTCATTGTATAATGGCTTGTAGCTTTTATAAATATGGTCTCGTTGTATAATGGCTCGTAGCTTTTATAATTCGCATCATTCAAAATTAACAGAAAAGATAAATCTACTCTAACATTTACTAGTGTATTTTTGTCACAATGTTACCTATTAAAATGCTATATTCAGGGCAATCATTTTCTTGAAGAAACATGAAAACCTCTGAAATAATGTCCTTGTCAGTTGTCAGCTAACAATCTTTAAGTTTGCATATCTTCTATGGAGAATGTTAGGTCATTAATGATAAATACCAGTATGCATGCTATGATAATGTGTAAAATAGAAGGGTCACAAATGAATATGCAACTTCACACACAGGCTGATGGGAGAGGATATACCTTTGGAATCATAAACGTTTACTGTAAATTGCATCTATATTTCAACTTGGAACCCCTAATCAGTACAATATAAGGTATTCTAAGTAGGATTAGCAGGTAACGAGAGTTAAGGAATCAAATGAATCTTGAAAAGCATCAAGTGAGGGTAGTCGATGCAAAATATAGAGTATGTATTGCTTTTGACTTATAATCATGAAATTCTAATACTAGGTACGCTGGCACTGGCAACTACAATAGTTCTATCACATTTAACATCCAATTTCTATTTAGTATTTACATGACACGTATTCTTCCTAAACGAAGATCACAAGAAGCATCATAGTTTTTCAATGACAACACGACTTGTCTAAACATACAGCAATGTCAACCCAGCCTAAAATTTCTATATTTTCATTTTGTTTCTCTCTTTTTCTCCATTACAAGAGTGCTCTTGTAAAAATCCAGAAGGAAAGTGTAATGATCCTTACTGAACAAAGCTTTCAAATGAATCTGTATTTTTGCATTCAAATTACAAAAATACGGGGTTTACTTAATATCAACAAGGGATTTGCTTGATATCATCAGCAAATGGAGTCGCAAATGGATATGTTACTGTTAGTTTATTCAGGCCTTGGAAGTTAATGAAAATTCTCAGCTTTTTAAGGGTTTTAGTACAAAGTACATAGAAAATTTCACTGAATCTATTCAAAGATCAAGTCTCATCTTTTGCTAATATATGCAGTCAACAAGAATGTGCATTTTCTTTAGATAGAGAAACAAGAGAATTTATTCAAAAACAACAATGGATCTAAAATTTGACCTTTACTCAAAATGCCATAAGTCTCTTCAACAACCACGCGCAAAGCACCCACAGTTCCAATTTTGAGAAACCCGTCAACTGTTCGATTGAGCAAGAAATTGCCCATGTCAATCATCACACCCACAGTAGGTGAATGGCTACATCAAGTTTATCCCCACAGAAGACACTCAAAACCCTAAGCTGCAGTGCACAGAAGGCTTCATCTACAGTAGCTAAAGTTGATGATATGAATGTCTCAGGGGCTACTGCTGAGCTGGTCAGGAAGGCTTTAGGAAAGATCTTACCTTTGCCATTGTCTGAACATGGTTTTGTAGTCTGTCCGTCCAATTTGATTAGTGATTCCTCAAAGACATGTGAAATATTCGCAACAAAACAGACATCGGGACAGAAAGCGAATCATATGGCAATTCCATCCTTGTAGAAGAATGGAACTTCAGAACCTATTAGTGACATCTCAGTCAAGGAGATATGCATGGGGATGTCTGTATCGGTGGCAGATTCAAGGACTGCAACTGAATTTGTCAGTGGGGGTGAGCCTTTGTATTCAAATTCCGTGGGTCCTCTATTTAATGGGGATGACACGCTGGAAGCATCCCTCAATTAACATGACGTCGCTGATTCGGAAGCTGATAAATCTTTTTCCAGTAACATGGCATTACCTACGTTGATGATGAGTTCAAGTTTAGTACCACAAGAAACCATAACTTGCAGTGTAGAGAATGTGTCATCTGATTTGGACAAAGTTGAAGATACAAATGCTTACTCAGTGGTTACGTCTGAGTTTGCCAGGAAGCCTTTAGGGAATATTTCACAATTGTCTTATGGGGATCGGGATTTTGATGAGTCTCAATCCAGTTTAAGTAATGCTTCCTTGAAGGATATCGAAATATCTCTAGCAAAGCAAATGCCAATAGAGATATCAGATAATGCAATCGCTCCATCTTTACTGGCAACTGGAGCTATAAAACTTGTTGCTGATGCAACAAGTGTGGATACAAGCACAGGACTCCAATATCTTAGGGTGATTCAAGTCATTTGACCAAATATGCCAGTGCATGTGGGCCTCCTTACTCAGAGACAGTGGGTCCTATGTTTGATGGTATAATAGAAGCTCTAGGACCCAAGGAAGAAATTGCAGTTAATGGTGTTAAAGTAATAAGTGAGGGAGTAGATATGAAATTGGGCCATATGTTTGATGTTTCAGAAACATCAATATCTCTCCCATCCATTCAACCAAATATGGTACCAGATCCATGTTTTAGAGATATGACATTGCAAAACATTGAATCAGCAAAAAGCATCGAAATAGTAAGCCTCAGTAAAGATTTTATTGAGGATATACATAGAGGCAGTGAAGATTCTCAAATGATTGAGCAGGTGGTTCCATGGCATAAATATGAAAACAAGTCTGTTCCCCACACTATGTCAACCGCGACAGGTGTGTCTAAAAGCAACATAAACAATGAAATGGCTGAATATTTTGTCAATTCAGAGTCTATTATTACAAATGAGCAGAAATCTCCTGAAGTGGAGCAAGAAAATTTTAAGATGAACCATAGCAGTTTAGAATTTCAACAGTTAGCACATGCAGCTGGGATGTTAGTTAGCAAAGGGGATCAAAGTAAAGAAAGAGAGGGTGAAGATTTGCCTCTTACCTTGGAATCACTGGTTTGCAGTGAATCATCTGAACAGGGACGGATTTCTGAGGGTCCTGTAGTGACACCAAAGCGTGTTGTGGCTGCTTTAGAGGGATGTGATTCTGTAGATTTGCTATCTAATGATAAAGTCTTAGATTCTAACTTATCTCTTAGTCATGGAAAGGGAAAGGAAAGTGGCGATTTTGTTTCTCATCTGGGGGAGGCATTTTGTCCGGTTCTCCCGAAGGGAAGTAATTCGAAAGCACGAAGATCTGCAAAACTGGCACAAGTTTCACCTTATAGCTGGCAACAATTGACTCACTACTTGAACCCCCATAGCTGGATCCTGGAAATAGTAGGGGAAATGTTAACGAGTACAGTCCTTTAAAAACATTGTATTGTCTATGAATTTGAAGAAAATGGAATGAATATATTGAAATCCATAAATGTCTGCAGCGTTGACAAGGAAGCAGCCTAAGCCAAGAGTTTCGAACCACATACTTAACTAACAGAGACTTGGATTTCCAGCTTTAAGAGTTTACATGTTGACTTTAATATCTCTACGCATATGCTAACAGTGCAGTGGATTGCTATGCATTAGAGGAAACCTCACAGTGGCTCCAATTAAAGCTATTTTGCGGACATTGACCCATTACGCAAGCTGATGTGAATTGTCCAGTTGACATTTGATGTTGGAACAGAAAGACTTAAATATCAAACATTATGGTAATCAAAATATGGCATCATAAGGCCCGTTTACCTATAGTTTGAAGGTACGTACACAATCAAATTGTTGCTATGATTTCAGTTTTAGATTGCAGGTTTCATTTCATTATGCAACTTGCACGAATTCCCCTTCCTCCCATTACGAACTATTTTATTAAATAGCCCTAATGGTTCCAAAATTATCTTACCTTCAAATCGGTGCCAAATTGTTAAACTTCTCTCAACTCTGAAGCACCCAACCTCTGTGACCTAATCGTAATATTGTCTGCAACAGTGGAGCTTCCCTACTCGATCTTTAGTCCGTTCCAGCTGGTGGCCCTGTCCTAAATAATTACAATACAATAGCAGTGAAATCAATGTTGTATTGGCCGATGTATTCCTCATTTTAGTAACTGCAGCATTTACGGCAAAGATAATGAATACGCCATTCCGTGCATACTAAATGCAACTGCTTTTTTCAAAGCTCGCATGCACAGCTTCATCAAAATGACTGCTTCGATAAAAGGAGAACTACGCATTTGCTTGAGCGCAACGATTTGAACAGAAGAACAAGAGAAGACAGACTATACAAGTATGCATTCGATTCGCAGGTTAAGATTTAAAGAGTGATTACAGGAACTGGATTCCATCTTAAATATCCAAGAATCAACCAAAGATTTATTTTTGATACCCAAGAAACAACCAAAATTCCCTTAATACAAACCTCGCTTTTCATTTTACAGGATTCCGACATGAAGGACCTTCAAATTTAAAGGATGACATAAACAACTCGACTCCAACATTTATAGCATGCAGTAGGCATGGCAAGCCTATTGCGGGGAGAGGTCTGATATCTTAAATTGTGGTGCATATAGCGAATTCCTCTGACCTTCGTAGATCAAAGTCCAGAAATCTAGACGACAGAAAGGTCAGGGGATCAAATCCCCTGCCATTGAAGATAAATTCACTTTTCTGGGGCGGATGAGCAGGAGTTCGTGTAAAATGTCTGAGCTAAGATGAATGTTGCAAAATCTTTACTTCACAAGTCTATGCCCACAATGATATCTCCTGTTGATTACTTATTTCTTCCTGGGTAGCAGCACAGGCCTTTTCCTGTTTGTTTGAAACCATCCAATTCGGGGGCTTGAGATACAGTGAGGCTCCCACTCGTCAGCCAAAGTTGTCAATGTTCTTTTTGGCTTAATTTAGCCGATTCCTTGCAGGTGGGACATTCATTATAAAATGATTGGCAGAAAGCCTGCATATGCAAGGCAAGGCCTTGCAAGTGCAAAAATTGGGCAAATTTTCATTTTTTTTTTTTTTTTCCTCTCGGCCCTCTACCCATGAGATTTCGCCACAATGGTAGAGGTTTTTCCATTGGCTATGACATTAAGCCTGTAAGGTCCAGATTTTGAACCTGGCTCTGATACCATGTGTAAGAACCTGATTCCAATTATTAGAGCCTCAATCTACTATACACTAACAGATCTATTTTCCTGTTGATTTAAAAGTAATAAAAGGAGCTTGTTGACCTTCTCACAAAGCTTTAAACGTTTAACATCTTATCATTTTATCATAAGCAACATAAATTAAGGTGAGCATTCCATGATATCAACTTAACAAGAGTAGTCCATGGTAAAATACCTGTTCCGGTGGTTGATGATGATACCTTTGTCTTATAGCTCTAGCTGAACGCTCCTTCTCACCGACCCAACCGGATTTACCTCCCAGCCAACTAGGAAACAAATTCCTAGCCCAGGAAACCTCCACAGGTTCCCTAGCCCTCCGTGCCCAAGTCCAACCAGATATAGTGTGTTCTCAAGAAGAATGTGCAAAACCAGATAACAATACTTTCCTCCTCTCAAACCCAAGAAACCTCCATAGGTTTCCAAGGTCTCCCAAAATCATAACAAGTCCAAACAATCACAACCAACCCCCACAATCATAAGCAAGACCCCCAACCCCCTCCCTTTCTTCCTTCTCCCTTCCCTTTTTATACCCTCCTTCCCTTGTCCATCTCAACCACCTCTCATTAATGTCATTAACTTCTCATCCATCCTTACAGTTGACTTCTCTTCTCCCAAGTAAGCTAGAAGTACATTTGGAAATGTGAGATGAATATAAAATTGAGAATTTAATGGGAAATGATCATGTCTTCTCCCAAGTAAATCTGAAAAGTACATTTGGAATGTGAGATGTAATTACATGGAGAGGACCATGTCTTCTCCTTAGTAAATGTGAGGGTACATTGGGTAATGTGAAATGAATACATATATTATGAAATAATGGAAGGAGACCATATCTTACCTAATATTCGATTTGAGAAGGTAAGTGGGGAATTTGAATAATGGAAATCATGAGTTTTATATTAGACCAATATTTTCCAATATTTTCAAATAATGTAAACATTAACAAAATTTGTAGGATAAGATTTAAGTGGGGCATTACACGCACCTAGTGGTCACACTAGCCCGTAGCATGGCTGAATTTTTCCCATCAAATTTCAAACCAATAACCTTTACACCACAGAGTGCCTTAATAGAACACCATTTCACCTTTTGCTCTACGTCACATAGGCGACATTAAAATTATATTAAATGATATTTTTTTTATAAGCTGCAACAATTCTATTAATTCAAAAAAGGTATTACATAAAGGATGTCCAAATAGAGCTTAACATCTAAAGAAAGCCTCAAAACCAGACTCCTCATGATGATCCAAGAATTGCTCTTCATTTTTCTAGCACAATCTACCTTTTACAAACTAGAAGGACAATACAAGAGAAGAGGAACAAATAATCCACTAGCCCAATAAAGATTGAGAAAACATAGAGACACACGATACACCACACTAACCAGATGGCAGAAAGAAAATCATAACAAAAAGAATCGACACGTAATAAGATTTGCACCAACTGGCGGAAATAAAATCATAACAGAGTGCCACAATACCAAAGACAGTTAGAACACCATCCACGACCATTCTTGTATAAGAAACACAAAGGCCATAATTTGTAACACAAAACCACTTTTTTTTTAAAAGGCTCGAACGAATAACATGCACGAAGGAAAAATAGATGAAGAACCAACATGACTGTCGAGCGCTAGCATTGATTGCCAGTGTAATAAGCAATAGATCCATGCACTCTTTAAAATATAAGGCCAAAAAAAGATGCAAAATATACTCCTAATTTCCTCTGCAAATCCCCGTCGTAGAGTGAAATAGGGTCACAAGCCTCACTAAAAGAGACTTGAAACTCACTATTGAAAGAAGGTAACTACAAGAAGACAACCACCAATTCAAAAACTAACCCGAACTCAAAATTTTGTAGGTACAACACGAAGAACATCGACACTGTGATATCAAGTTACACCTGAGCACGAGTAGCCAAAATACCAAAGAACCAGACCAAAACTCCTCAACACATAACCCAACAAAAGAACGACTCTCAACAGATGAATTGAAGTTGATAGAGGTGGAGGGATGAATCTCACCTCTACTCCTCAATAATGTGTACCTGTGCCAGCCCATATAAAATGAATGGAATTTAAATCAAAGAGACGTTAGTTCAAAAACCCAGCATGCCTCCCGCAGATGTTGCCACTCTATCCAACTAATGGGAAAATGTACCCTAGGCACATCACCCTAGATAACTACCATTTGCTTCATATTCGCATCCCCATCAGGCATGAAACCATCTTTGTGTAATATTCCCTTGAGGTTATCAATTTCTTCCACCAGAGAAGAAGGGGGCCAACATTCATCCAAAGAAAAGGTTCTAGACTTACATCTTATGTTCGCCAAAAAATATACAGTCGCATTGGTCAAACGACGAGAATTCATAACCGAAACATAATCTAGTTGAATAATGAGAGCATCGATACTTGACACAATACTCTCCAGCCTCCAACTATGGAAAAAGTCAGTATGTGGTTGTTTGTTTAAGAGCTTCTAAAAACATTGTATCACTAATTGGGAATCTCCATCAACCTACAATAATTCAAAAACTTCACAGATAGCGATGGAAAGACCTTTCTCCAAAGCTAAAAATTTTGTCATATTATTACTCATGGAGCCATAACTCCGAGCAAAAGTTATCAAGGGAGCCCCTTTCCAATCACAAAAGACCCCCCCAAAACATGAAACTCCTAGGTTTCCTTCGGATGATCCAACAAAACTCTATTTAACAAAACCATAAGGGGGACATGTAAAAGAAAATCTAGAATACAAATGGATCTGTGGAGGGTTTCGAGGGGGTGAAAAACACATGTTATGTGATAAGTTAAGATGATGCAAGATCTCAGCCTCATGACCTTCGACTTTCCAGTCATCATCCGACCAAGAGGTCACCAAAATAGACTCAGGTATATTTTATAGAATGAGCCCTTGCACTTCAAGAGTTGTGCACTCCCAATTTTGGAAAACTCTCACATTACGTTCCCTCCATAGATTCCGAAGGATAACCCCTGTAGCCAAAATCCATGCCTTATTAACCATTGGATTTTTGAAAGTTGAGAAGTTCCATTGCACTAGCCAATCCACAATTGTACTAGAGAAACTATGATCGAAATTAAAGATATCAAGCATGAAAGACCAGACATCCATCACATAAGAACAAGAGTGTAGCAAGTGTTCCATGGATTCTTCATCGTTAAAACAAATACTGTAGAGAGAAGGACCTAATACACCTTTCTTCCTTATCCTATCCCAAATAAGGATATGACGTCTAAGGACTAACCGTAAAAATACTGATACTTTAGGCCAAAGAAACTGTGGCTAGGCTTTCCTCCAACCATCCCCACATTCTAAAAGATTATGACCTGCAAAAAAAAAAAAAAAAAAAAGCTTCTTTAACAGTAAACATACCTAGAGGCCTACCACCCTAGAACAAAATATATGATCCATAGGATAACCTTATGCTTCATTTCAAGAATTCCTGATGAAATTCTTCCCAGGGAAGATCTTGAGATGAATGGCGCCAATCCTCCTGAACCTTCCATTATGTCAGTACTCTTCAAGGAACCCCAGACTCCAATAATCCTTAACCTTGATCACTCCCAAACCAGTCGTAAAAAGCTTTAATTCCTGGAGATCCACTCTATTAGCATGTCTTAGAAGTTGTCAAATATCCTCCCAAAAAAGAGTTGTTTCCCCATTTTTAATTTTCCAAAAAACATGCTCCTGCACAACCTTATGATTCACTTGAGCCTAATTCCATATACTAGAACCAACCACTCGCGAATATCAATTTAACTTGTCTTCTTGCATCATAAAAGGAGCACATTTCCTCGTCCAAATTCACTTCCAAAGTTCCAAACCTCCATTCAGCCATTGCCACCATAGCTTGGCCCCAGAGGATGCACTGATCATTGCAGGGTCACACAAGCCACATCCACCTACCCATTTTGGCGAAACCAAAGTATCCCAGGAAACCAAGGACCACTGTTTAGCCTTGTTAGTTCCCCTCCAAAGGAATTCTGTCCATTTGGAATAAAATCTTGCATCACCATTCTAGGCATAGGCATGGTTGACATTTGGTAAAGTGGAAGAGCTTGAAGCACAAACTTGGTAAGGACCAACTAACCTACAATGTTCATAGCTCAAAATGTCCAGGTATCAATCTTATTAGAAAGCTTAACAATAACATTTTTCCAACAAGAAATTCGCTTAGGGTTAAAATCTATTGGCACTAAAATATATTTAGAGGGAAGACAATCTCGTTGAAACTAAAGAATTCTAGCCAAATGACACTAGACCGAGTCCTTACAATTAAAAAATAAAATGCAAGATTTTTCACAGTTCACTACCATACCATAAGCTTCCATAAATATTGAGAGAAGGTAGCACATTTCTATCACCTCTTTAAGAGATGGAAAAGCAAAGAGACAAACGTCTTCGACAAATTGTCGATGCGTTATTGGGAGATCCAATCCAAAAAATTGTAAAGCCCTAATCTTCCCACGAGAACAAGAATTCGAAAATAATCTACCCAACCCTTACATAGACATGATAAATAAAAATGAAGATAGAGAACCCCCTGCCATAGTCCACATGATAGATTAAATGTACCAAAAGGAGAATCATTGATTAAAATAGAGAAAAAGGGGGTCGAAATAAGTCAACACGCCCATGATATCCACTGTCGAGAAAATCCAAAAGCATATAATACCTACAATAAGTAATCCCAACTGATCCTATCATAATCCTTAGATAAATCCAACTTAACAATCATTCCAGGTTTCTTGAGATGTTTCGATGAGTTGATGACCTCTTGAACTATTAAATTCCATCAATGATTCGTTGATTGTCTACAAAAATTGTTTTCTCGGGGGAGATAATCAAATGCATGAATGGTTTCAATCTATTGACAATAATAGTAGACATAATTTTATATAAGACACCACATAGAATGATGGGTCAAAACCCACTTGGGTCCTCTGACCTACCAGTATTAGGGATATGCGTAAAAAAGGTGGCATCCAAACCACTCCACATGGATTGTGAACTATGAGATTCCTCAACCAAATCAAAAATATTAGAACCTAAAAAACTCCATCCCACTTTAAAAAATCTATCGTAAAGCCATCAAGACCCGACGACTTATTACATGACATTGAAAACACTACTATTTCCACCTCTTGAAAGGAGATTGGACTCATAAGTGTTGAAATTTGCTTCGAGCTATTAAGTTTAGGAATACAAGCAGTGATTTTATTAATATTGGGTTGTCTGTAATACAATGTTTCTGACAATGCATCCTTATAATAAACTACTAGTTCCTCTTCAATCTCATGACATTGTAACTTTTGTTGCCCATCTCAGCCTGACAATGAGAAGATATGATTAATATGATGATGTTGAACCATATATTTATGGAAGAACTTTGTGTTCTTTTGTCCATCCCTCAACCATTTCACCTTAGATTTTTGTCGACATAGGGTTCCCTCCTATTGTCTTCTCATCTCTATACAATTCAATGTAATGTCTTCTTCAAAAATTATTTCTTCAGTGTGCCCTTCTACTATCACCCATTCCTAGATATCTTGCATTTGAGCTTCCAACTTAAACTTGTCCTAAAAAATATTTCCAAACTCTAACTTATTCCATAAAAGGATTTGTGCTTTCAACACTTTAAGTTTAAGCTGAAAAGTGTGCATTTTGTTGCGACCGTGAACCACAAATGATTGCCACAAGGGTTTAACCTAATCCAAAAATTTAAGAGCCTGTAACCAAAAAATCTCATTTCTTGGGGCTTCTTTAAGGTCAATCTCCAAACAAATTGGCCACTGATCTAACCCAAGAGAAGGTAGGATAGAAGCATCAAGAAAAATGTCCTTATCCAAAACTGATTTAGAGGCTAGAAAACAATCTAATTGATTGGTGATTTGATTTTTACCACCTCTATGATTGTTCCACATGGATATACCATTAGTGTTCATAATATCTACCAATTTCAATCGTTCCATAAGTTATACAAAATTTGTTGATTCTGGATTTAATCAATGGATCTCTTGATGGGTGCTGGAAATTTGTCAACCAAGGGGGTCTCCCCGATGTGAAGTCCCAATTAGACCTCACATAGTTTGGAATAGGAGCCCCATTCGGGGTGATGGACCAACTGCCATATATTCTTATAGATTTTCCTTAGCTACAAAGTTCAACACAAAAGAGTAATGCACAAGTAATCTCAAATCAATAAGTGAGTATGCCTTCTGAAATGTTCAGCTGCGGATAATATCAAGGTCCTTCTACCAAAAGGGAAGATAAAAGTGGGCCCTTTAAAAATAAGTAATAGTACTAATCTAGAAAAGGCACTTGAGCATATACATAGGAATGAATCGTTGATCAACCAGTGAAATATTTCACAAGGAAACAATGATTGTTAACACACCTTCAACAAGATAAGTACCAAAGCCACATAAATAGTTCAATTTCCTTATTATAGATGAAAAAAAACATACATCACAAACATTCAAAGAATAGTCTTACAATATTCACGACATATGCATGAAAGCGTGTTGGCTCAATGAGATTCTAAATTAAGTAAAAGTTCCATGATACATCAAGACAGTGAACACCACTAGCCCCAATAGTGGAGAATTAGAGTAGTCAATCGCTCCTCCAAAACAACTATCTTCCTCTCCAATGCCTAGTAGGAGGAGCCAAGGTGAAAATCCCATTGCTTGTACAATTAGGGTGTATATATCACAAATGGGGTGATCCTTCACCTCCCTTGTGACTCTTGGACTACCCTCATGACTGTTCGAATTCTCTATGACCTTTTGACTTCCTACATGAATTTTAACATTACACACATAACTTTTGGACTTCCACTTCACATTATATTTCTCCAATATTGAATTACATATTCCACAAAATTATGTGGCACATGATTACTCATGACATGACAATGATGACATGGAATGCATGATGACATGAAATGTCAAGCCATTCTTTGTTGTTGCTTGATTTGTGTCTTCTAAAATATGGATCATGACCTTCTTCTTTGTCCTTTAAATGGCTTAGAGATGAGGAGTCTCCAGTGTAACTTGATCTCTAGTTGTTGTCTCAATTTGATGTCCCTTTGCTTCCTGTTGATTGATTAGCCTGTCTTTGAAACTCATGAAGTGTAATATGGAATTGGTATCCTTCTCCACCTCCTTCATCATCATCTTGTCATAGCATGAAAGAGTACCTGCATTTTCAATTCACTCATGACAAGACAATATTAGTCTGATAAACCCATAGTCTAAGATGTTACATGATTATCCATTGACTGATCTGGAACCAAGTGGTAGGCTGAGGAAGAGGCCTAGTGACTATTCAATTGTGTAGCTCAAGTAGTCAAGGGTTAGGTTTGAGCCTTGGGGCTGCCCAATGCGCAGTTCAAGCTAGCATGAGAAAGTCAATTGCATAGTTTTGGAGTTGAAGGAGCCAAGTTGAGGGATTGAGCATTGTTTTTGTTTACTGCGCAATTATGGAATGAAGAGGATGCCAGGTGATTGTGCAATTACATAGTTCATAAGCTCAATTTTGAGGCTTGAACCTTAATACTACGCAATGCACAATTCTGGCTGGGCAGGAGAGAGAGATTGCATGGTTTTTTAGGTCAGAGGTTGAGCTTAAGCACTGTGATTGCGTAGTGCACAATCCTGGAAGGCAAAGACTGCACATTTAAGAGTGCCAAGGGACAAGGGTGCTACTTGATGGCTGAGACTACGCAATGCATAGTTCAAGATGGGCAGAATAATGCTAAGTGGCCTAGTTGGGGAGTTTTCCTAGTTGGACTAAGTGTGCGATTAGTGAGATGAAGATGAGAAAAAGAGAGACTTTGAGCATGATCACACACTTAGATCACTTAACGACATGAAAAGGAACACTCAAACATATGAGCAACATACCTTCCTCTATGCAACAACTTTACGACGACTCTTACCAAGTGCAACACAAAAGATACACTTTGCGACGAAGCAGTGACACTTGTGAAACAATGCTTGAAACTTTGGAAATGAGTGTGAAACATGTCAACATGATAATAAAAAATCATTATCATAAATATTCCCCCCCCCCCCCTCAAATAATCAAAAACTCCACCTTACGCGATAAATGATAGTTCCCATGCCAAAGGACAACACTTGCGATATGCAAACGATAGTGAAAGAAACACACTCCAGAGCAAAGATAACATGATAATAACACTAATTAGAGTGAAATAAATAAAAAGCAACAGTAAAAAGCATGAAAACGACACTCACGAAAGAAAGGGTGTGCAAAAGTGACAGTTTATAGAACTCACTGAAATAGAATTACAAGCGCAGCTAGAAGTGAGAAATTGTCAATGTCAGTGCACAGTAATTGTCGACATGGATTGAACATAGCAAAAGCAATATCTTGATGGAATATGATAGTTTTATTCTAGCTTGCATGAAGGAATGCGCTCATGAATTCATTATGAACTGAGCTTGTGTGATCATGGGACTTCGACACTTACAATCCAAAAGGGAGCTCAAAGACTTAACAGAGCTAAAAGTGACTACGAAAAGGTCAATCACAAGATCCATAATAGGCTTCAAAATTCAAGTATAGGTAAAATTTTGGAGGGAGTTTGTCGCAACGACAACAGGATCCCGTGAAAATTCGTACACTCTGAAGGAACCCCTACTTCAACAAATCTGAATCTACTTCACCTGCTTGATTTTTAAATTACATTCATCAAGTTATTCTTCTTAATATTGAAGTAAATTACTTCTATAGCCTACACTAATTAAATATTTGATATCATGAAACAAAAAACAGACCAAAGAACAAGATACATAGGACACACTTATTTTTGGACACAATAGTCCCCAGAAAAATCCAATGTGGTAAAACCAGTGCAGCAGCTCTAAGGGTTTATTATTATGCAGAAGAAATATCTAAATACAAATCTAGGATGCTCATCTCGCAATCATTTACAGAGAAAATACTGGCATAAAATCTGAGTGAGTTTTACCTCACTTCACCTAGCAGAATTCCAGCTGATCTGGCACAAGACTAGCTAACCCTGGCTATTTTTGCACTGGCTCTGCATCACCTTCTCTGCCCTCTATGTCAACTCTCCCAGTTGTTCCATCAGTTCTCGATAGTTTTGGTTGTTCCTGCAGTTTTGGATTCTGCATGACAAGCAAATTTTTTGTGTCATCTCTCCCGGCTATTATGTTGCCTCTCTGTCAGCTCTTCCCGGTTGTTCCAACAATTCCCAAAAGTTCCAGTAGTTCCTGACAGTTTCGACTGTGTCGGCAGTTCTAGATTCTATGTGACAGACAACTTTTATGTGTCAGCTCTCCCGACTACTATGTTTCCTCTTTGCAAGCTCTTTCCACCTCTCTGTCAATATTCTTCGGAAAGTCCTTCTAGATTCTCATTGCCCCTTTGCTGCAATATCTCCCCAATCGATTTTCCTCCCGGGAACTTCTCATCTCAGAAAATTGGTTTCCTCTATCTCTCTGTGTGCTTTTTTAAATGAACCCCAAGCCTCCATTTTATACTTTTCTTGTTGAGTCTTCAACATCCGAGATTAAGTCTCTAATCAATGGTTAAGATTAAATCATGACTTGATCCGTCTTCTAGATCATTCTCACCCATATTTTAATTAATACCCATTAATATTTTAATTTCCCTAAGTTTATACTTAGGAACTCCATTAAAAATATTAATTCTTTTAATAAAATACAATCCAGGTGGAATTTCACCAAATGGTTCCTGGGTTCTTTAAAAATCATGTGCCTTAACCTCTCTACCAATTTTCAAGGCTAGATAACTTTTGATGCTATCAAAAACTAACACTCCCTCTTAGTGAGGAAAGTGCTTTAGCAACAATGTCCACATGCATGCTGATCTATTTCTGAAGCACCTCCTTTCTGCATTGTTGCTACCACCAACAATGTGTTGTTGTTGCTACTGTACTGCTGCCCATGACATTGCCACTACCACTGATGCATATGTACTACAACTCCCTCTCAAATGTTGCATCTGCTATTCTGTTAGAATTTCCACTGCTAACACTACATCTGTACTGCAACTTAGTTGCTAAGAGAAGCTACTGAAAAGCATTCAAAATTAATTTAACTTAAATGTGTTCAACATAATACAATGAATATTCGAGTCTGATTGTTGTTGATCCTCTGAATATTCTGCGCTGCTATTGACCTCTACATCGTGCCATCTGCAATGCTACCAACCTTGCTCTGCGTTGATTAGTTTCTGGTCCCAAGCTACGACATCTGTCCTCCAAACAATCCACTGCATCATCTAACACTAATTCCATCTCGCTACTGCTGAATCTTAGGTTCCCATAGCAAGGAATTGATCCAAGAGGCGAATTCCTCAAGGATCCTACCCACATGTAGTCCTCCTGACTATAGCTCAATATCACCCCATCTCCCTCCTAGAGATGCGTGGGCACTAATGGAAAACTCATCCTCACCAATCTTTAATTAAGTTGCCTTAGGATCATGTTTCTCATCCTTCTCCTTTTTCTGCAAAGGAAACTGGGATGCATGGTGGCCCATCTCGTCACAACTGAAACATTTCACCTTCAAAATTTCCTTCTTTCACTTTGGCTTTTGTTGTCCCTTCGATGTTAGAGTTGTGTTTTCCTCCTCCTCCTTCATCTTTGTGCCACTTCCACTACTGCCACTGAGGTTGAACTTCACTGGGTCCCTCCTTAACTCCTCCTGTTGAAGAGTCGCCCACATCTCCTCCCATGAAGGTAGTTTTTCTCTGCCCAATACGCTTTGGATGAAAACATGCCATTCATCTGAGACTCCATTCAGGGCTATCCTCACCATCGCGGTTGGCTGAGGAGTGGACCCCACTACAGCAAGATGGTCTCTAATGTCCTGAAGAAGCTGAAGATGGAGGTTCACAACTTCTCCTTTATGCATCAAGGTTCACTGCAACTTCTGCTCTAAATACATATTTCATTGTTTGGAAGAGCCTTCATACAGAGAAGACAAGGCTTCCCACATCTCTCGATCTTGTATTTCTTCTTTTGATCGTTGTCAGCAAGAACATCTACAACATTATTGACGTAGGCCTCGTGATCATACTCCTCCAGAACAACTATGATTATGGTCTTCCATATGACATAGTTGGAAGCTCCTTCCAACCTGTCCTAATCCCTGAGCCCATGTGATGCCATCTCACCCAATTGTCGAATTGAATCCTCTAGTCACTGCTTAGCACTTCTCAGCTGCTCAGTAAGTGAGAAATTTGAACTTTCTGGCAAAAATTTCTCTGAGGAGAAAATTCCCCTTCTACGTGTCTTTGTTCTTTTCCAGTGGATTTCTGCCCCGACATAAACTATGCCCTTCAAGAATTGCGCTGAGGCTTTGTGTCACTCCCTCTACCTCTGTAAACTCACGAACTGGAAATCGTACCTCTCTGTCATCTCACTTAGAGAGAGATTTCCTCAGATTTTCTTCCAAGCTAGGACTGCGAATCCCTTTAAGAGGATTCGAATTGCTTCCAAGTGCAACTTTCGGCCTCACTGTTCAGCACTTGATCTCCTCTTCCTATTTCAAAATCAACCCTCTGATACCATGTGAGAATTCCTACACTCCGAAGGAACCCCTACTGCAACAAATATGAATGTACTTCACCTACTTGATTTTTAAATTACATTCATCAAGTTATCCTTCTGAATACTGAAGAAAATTACTTCTGCAGCCTACACTAATTAAATATTTGATCTCATGAAATAGAAAAAAGAGCAAGGAACAAGATACATAGGACACACTTATTTTTGGACACAATAGTCCCCAGAAAAACCCAACGCGGGAAAACTGCTGCAACATCTCTGAGGGTTTATTATTATGCAGGAGAAATATTTGAATACAAATCTAGGATGCTCATCTAGCAATCCTTTACAGAGAAAATACTGGCAAAAAATGTGGGTGAGTTTTACCTCACTTCACCCCGCAAAATTCCTGTTGATCTGGCACAAGACTGGCTAGCTCCATCTATTTCTAGGTTGGCTCTATGTCAGCCCCACGTCACCTTCTTTTCCCTCTGCATCATTTCTCCTGGCTATTTCAGCAGTTCCCGACAGTTCCAGCAGTTTAGACAGTTTGGGTTGTTCCAGAAGTTTTAGATTTTGCGTGACAAACAAATTTTCTACGTTAGCTCTACCAGCTACTATGTTGCCTCTACATCATCTCTCCTACTTGTTCTGGTAGTTCTCGACAGTTTCGGTTGTTCCAGCAGTTTTGGATTTTGCGTGGCAGGCAACTTTTCTGCGTTAGCTCTCCCGACCACTCCGCTGCCTCTCTGCAAGCTCTCTCTGCCTCTTTATCAGTATTCTCTGGAAAGTCTTTCTTCTAGATTCTCACTGCCCCTCTGCTACCAAATCTCCCTAATCGATTTTCCTCCTAAGAACTTCTCACCTCATAAAATTGATTTCCTCAATTTCTTTGTGTGTTTTTCCAAATGAACCCCAAGCCTCCATTTTATACTTTCCCTGTTGAGTCTTCAATGGCCGAGATTAAGTCTCTAATCAATGGATAAGATTAAAACATGACTTGATCTGCCTTCTAGATCATTCTCACCCATATTTTAATTAATACCCATTAATATTTTAATTTCCCTAAGTTTAGACTTAGGAACTCCATTAAAAATATTAATTATTTTAATAAAATACAATCTGGGTGGCATTTCACCAAATGGTTTCTGGGTTCTTTAGAAATCATGTACCTTAGCCTCTCCACCAATTGTCAAGGCTAGAGCACTTTCGATGCTATGAAAAACTAACATATCCCGCCCTTTTTCTCGTCCAGTGAGTGGATAAGATTAAAATCTCCTCCCAAAAATCAAAAGAGAATCATGGTTGAGGTGTCAATGAAATTGAATTTTCTTCAAAAAAAACCCTTTCTCTAAAGGTGCATGTGGACCATACACAGCAGAAAGACAAACTACCTCAGTATAACCAAGACACTAAAACTTACCTATCAAAACTCCACTGCTAGCCAACCAATCCTGAAAAATCACCTCCATTGGATTCCACCAAATTTATAACCCTCTTGCACTTCCTCGAGCATCAATAAACATAAAGTCACAACCCTTCTAGCAACAAGCTACAACAACAAACAATTTCGTCAGCGAAACCTTGGTTTCTTGCAAATTACCAAGGTCAGATTCTCCAGTTTGATTCTCTCCCATAAATAGCATTGTTTCCCATTACTGTTTAAACCCTGAATATTCCACGATATTATCTTCATATCTAAGATTTTTGAGAAAGCGTAAAATATGTTGAGATATTCATAATATGATCTGAGTTAATTAATTCATCTCATAGTTTGGAGTAACTCACGCTTCAACTTGTGACCCCTTTTCTTATCGTCTTTTCCCACAAACTCTTGGCCTTTTCCCTTAAACTTTGGAGGATTGGTGGCTCCAGAAACATCCATTGACCTTATATATTTTCGATTCTTCCATTGCATATACATCTTAGCATAGAATTCTCGTTATTCCTTCAACAGCTCAACCAGATCCTCATCTAGATTTATGCAAGAACGCAACAAAATAGAGATGTATACATAAACAAAGAGATGCAACAAAAATAAAACTTCATTTCATTAATATCAAAGAACTGAAATATGCTACATACAGAAATGGAAATAAACTAGCTTGAGCGATGGTAGCTTATCTTTAAAAAGAGATATGGCGGCTACATGCCTCTGAACTGTGTTACAATGAGGCTAAAAGGCCTATTTATTGTTAAGAAACAATGGAAAACCGTAAAAA
>APFE031328690.1:0-102858 GCA_000404065.3 Pinus taeda | reverse complement strand
TAGAAAACACAAGGATGAAGATTCATCAGGCTCCAAACAAGACAAAGGAGAAGATGAGTCTCTCCTCCATGACCACTCCAAAGGAAAAGGGAAAGAGGAAAGCTTTCTCACACCTCCTAATAGCCCTGAACATAAAAAGAAGACATCCTTGATTAAACTAGATGTTAAATTTGATTTACCAATACATGATGGAGAGTTGAATGCAAAAAAGTTGGACAATTGGATTAGACAAATTGATGTTTATTACAGTGTAGAGTATTGATTCAGACAAGAGGAAGATTCAGTTGGAAGCCTACGCCTTGGAGGCACTGCCTTGGTTTGGTGGGAAGGCAGGACCCAAGCTAACATGAAGAGGCATGGTAAGACTATTTCTGTCTGGAGTGAATTTGTTTCTGCAATCAAAAAGCAATTCTATGCATTGGCCTACATGCAGCAAGCCATGATGAGCTGGAAAACTCTTCGACAGTTGAAAGGGAAAAGTGTACAAGGTTACACCCAAGAATTTAGAAAGAGAGCATTGATTCTACGAATCTAATTAGACTCACCTAAGACTCTGTTGAAGTACATTGGTGGTCTACACAGCTACATGAGGCACACTATCCTCATGTTTAATCCCACTAGTATAGATGAGATATCTGTTCAAGCTACACATCTAGAAGCTAGAGGAAATAATGGAAGTCCAGAAGTTGGGGGATCATCCCAACCGACTGCAAGCAAGAATAATGAGAAAAGAAAACAGAAATGGAAAGCAAGGAAGGCCAACACTGCACAAAAAAAGCAAGTCTTCATGCACTCACTTGTAAGAAGGATGGGCATGATGATGAGCACTGTTGGATTCTGCATTCGGAGCTGAGACCTAAGAAGTTCGAGGGCAAGAAGAAGAAGACTACTACAGCTATTCAGAAATACTTGGGGTCAGACTCAGGAGATGAAACAACCATTGTAGCCATAGGTATACAAGGTAAGAATTCTGAAGCATCTACTAGTAATTCTGCACAATCTATTATTGATGAAGAAAATGAGAGAAAAAGACATGAGCTTTTCCATATTTGAGTTATTTCCAAAGATCAAAAGATTGATACTTTGTTTGATAGTGGCTCATAAGTAAATTTAATTTCTGGAGCAATTGTAAAGAAGTTGGGATTAGTGACTACACCTCATAAGAAACCATACCCATTAGGATGGTTAAATGATAAAGCACAACTACAAGTGACTAGATGATGCAAACTCAAGTTTTCTTTTGGGTCAGCATTTGTGGATGAGGTTGAGTTAGACATAATTCCTTTGGATATATGTGGAATTGTTTTAGGAAGTCCTTACTTGTATGACAGAAATGCTATCTTCTATAGAGCTGAGAACAAGTATCTACTTGTTAAAGATGGAATCGAATACTTTGTAAGAGCTCATAAGCTCAAGAATAATTATACTTTGATAAACTCAGGGCAGATGAAATGAATGATAAATTCATGCAAACAATTTTTACTAACGGTTGTAAAGGTAAAGAAACCTGATACAACCAATGTATTTGAGGGATGTAATGCTAAACAGCAAGCTGATTCAGAAAAAGTTGTTTCAGAATATGATATATTGTTTCAAGAACCTAAAGGTCTGCCACCCAAAAAGGAAATAGTGCATGATATTATTTTGCAGCAAGATGCTCCATTTCCTAACATTGGAATGTACAGGTTGTCCGCTTTAGAGAACGCAGAAATCAAGAAGCAGGTGCAGGAGTTGCTCGAGAAGGGATTCATCAGACCTAGCACATCACCATGTGGGTCACCAATCGTTTTAGTGAGAAAGAAAGATGGCTCGTGGAGAATGTGCATTGATTACCGAGCACTAAATAAGATAACACTAAAAAATCATTATCCCCTTCCTTGCATAGATGATCTGTTAGATCAATTGAAAGAAGTTGTTTATTTTTCCAAGTTAGACTTGCATAGTGGATATCATCAAGTCAGAGTTGCAGAATAGGATGCATGGAAGACTGCTTTCAAGACAAGGCAGGGGTTGTATGAGTGGCTGGTTATGCCTTTTGGATTAACTAATGCTCCTGCTACTTTCATGAGATTAATGAATGATGTACTCAGACCTTTTCTTGATGATTTTGTTATTGTGTATCCGGATGACATTTTGATATTTAGCAAAACATGGGAAGAACATTTAAAGAATGTTAAGCAGACACTAGATGTTTTGAAAAGAGAAAAACTTTATGTTAAACTCTCAAAATGTGAATTTGGCAAAACATCTTTGAATTATTTGGGACATATAGTAGGGGTGGTGAATTGAAGATAGATCCCTCTAAGGTAGCAGTCATTGTAAACTGGCCTAAACCCAAATATGCTACGAACGTTAGGAGCTTCTTAGGAGCAGCACAATATTGGAGAAAGTTCATTTCTAACTTTTCCTTAATTGCAGCTCCCTTACATGCTTTAATAGGATTGAACAAGGTGTTTCAGTGGCGAGGCAAACAACAGAAAGCCTTTTACACCTTGAAAGAAAATATTAGTACAGCACTAGTATTAGCACTGCCTGATCTTCAAAGACCGTTTGAGATCCAAATAGATGCCAGTGACTATGCCATGGGAGAAATGTTGACACAACACGAAAAACCCATATGTTATCATTCTAAGACATTTAATTCTGCAGTAGTTAACTATCCTACATATGATAAAGAATTGTATGCATTAGTACAGAGTGTGAAAAAGTGGAAACATTACTTAATGGGCAAAGAGACATTAATACATACTGATCATCAACCACTTCAATATCTACACTTCCAAACTAAGTTACAACAATCAAGACACTATAGATGGATGGGTTTTCCACAACAGTTTCATTTAGTCATCAGATATAAAAAGGGCATACACAATAAAGTTGTAGATAGGTTATCTAGACCCATTATAAATGCATCTTCTATACTTAAGCATAATTTTGTGTTACATGAGAGCTACATTGAACAATATGCTCAAGATATAGACTTTAAAGATGTATATGCAACTTTAAGTCAAGGAAAACGAGTAAAAGAATTGGATTATCATGTAAAGGACTGACTCCTATATCATTGTGGGAAGTTATGCATTTCACAAACGGAAAGAGTAAAGATAATTTGAGAAGCACATACTTCTCTAATATCAGGTCACTTTGGGGTAAGTAAAACAGTTGCACAGCTGCAAAGGTTTTGTTATTAGTCAAGAATGAAAGAGACAATTTCTAGATATGCAAGAGGGTGTTCTATGTGTGCTAAGAGCAAGCCCAACAATAGAAAACTAGGCTTGTACACTCCATTACCAGTTCCTTCTCATCCTTGGGAAAGTGTTTCCATGGATTTTGTTGGAGGACTGCATAAATCTAGGAAAGGTCATGATTATTTGTATGTTGTTGTGGATATGTTCAGCAAAATGTGTATTTTGATACTTTGTCATAAACAGATTACAGCTGAACAAACTGTAAAATTGTTCTTTCAACATGTATGGGTTCATTTTGGATTACCCACTTCCATTGTATCTGATCGAGATACCCGATTTGTGGGAAAGTTTTGGTCAAGTCTGTGGGAACTGATGGACACCAAACTAAAGAAAAGCACAACTTTCCATCCATAAACCGATGGCCAGAAAGAAGTAGTCAACAGGATAGTGATCTAGTTGCTCAGGGGATATTGCAACAAGCATCCTAAGCTTTGGGATGAACATTTGTGTCATGTGCAGCATGCTTACAACCGAGCCAAACATTCTTCTACATAGAGATCTCCTTTTGAGACCTGTTTTGGTTTCACACCAAGGTCTCCTTTGGATTTTGTCTTTGGTAAGGACACAACAGTTGAGGGACACAACGATGTGGACAGGACAACTATGTTCATTGAACAAATCCAAGAGATTCACCAGGCAGTACAGGAACAACTGGAAAAGAGCCAGGCCAAATACAAGGCAAGGCATGACAAGCATCAGATGGATCATAGTTTCCAATTTGGTGATCAAGTCTGCGCTATATCAGCAAGGACAGGATGCAAGATGAAGGTAAAAAGCTAAAACATATCAAGTATGGACCTTTCAAGATACTTGAGAAAATTGGTGAGAATGCTTTTCACCTTGATCTACCAGCTTACATGCACATCTACTCAGTCATAAATGCAGACAGCTTGATACTATTTGGACCTTCATTAATTGAGGATCTTGAAGAACAGAGTCAATTGCCTTCTATTGATGACCTGTTACCTGAATATCTTAATGAATTGCAGGAAGACACAATTCTGGACAGGAAGGTGAGAACGACGTGTAGGGGAGATGTTGAGTACCTCAGAGTTGGGCTCAAGGGTTCAAAGCCGAGCAGTGAAAAATGGATATAGATTAGACAAGTGAGACAGTTGTATCCTCACTTAGTTGATGCTTGAAAACCAACTTTTAGTGGTCCAAAAGCTTTTTCAGTGGGAAGGCCGTGATCCGAATTGGATCCTTGAAAATTATCAGAGTTCTGTGACTGTTTCAAACCATGAAAAACTTCAAAAAACTTGTGAACAAAAAGATATCAGGAAGGACCTTTGGACAGTGGCAATTTGTAGCCAGCACGGAACAACGAGGACCTCGCAGTGGCGCATGGAGACCGCGCAGTGGCACAAACTAGCAATTGGGAAATCCATATCAGAAAATGGAGGTTGTTTCTGATGTGCCAGAAAAACCCTTCGAAATGGAAAAGCCCCGAGCGCTCAGTCATAAGGAAACCGGAAAACCATGGGAAAAGCGCTGAAACGATAGGTGGGTCCCGCGCTCCAAAAGCAGCGGTATATCGGAGGCGTTTCAGGCAGTAAGCAGGTTTGTCATGAGAACGAGCAATTCCATACGTTGGATGACGTGTGTCCAGCAGATGAGAGATAAAACCACTCTCATCATGGGCTAACATTCGAGCAAGTCAACCACGCGATAAGAGCGATAATCGTAGGATCTGGGGGTCCCGAATCTAACGACGGAGATTACACTCGATGGGAGACCAGATTTGGAGGGACAAATAAGCTACGACGCATAAAGGTTGCAAGTTCGATTTGACCGTTGAGCTGGAGGATGAATCATTTCAAAAAGTAACCGAAATAACGAACCATCGAGGAAGAGCTAGAACTCAATTCGTGAGAGGACAAGTGGCCACCTCTCGGTGAAATGTTACATAGTAGCGATGATGTAGAGGGAGGGAATTCCAAGCGGACAGTAGCAGGCGATCCGAAGAGATGGAAGAGGAAGCAAACAGTCAAGGGACGGATTGGCTTTAAGCCATGAACAAACAGAGAACAAAAAACAGAGAAGAAGGAGACAGTGAGACAGAGAGATAGAATAGAGAACGAAGCAAGTAGTAGAGAACAGAGAACCGAGCTGACCTGCAGAGCTAAGGCAGCATTGAGCAGACAGAACCAGGCTTAAGAGGTTCAAGCAATCCCTGAGAGGATATCTATCAGGAACTGAGTACCAAGCTCGACTCATCCCATTAAGACCAGTTGAGGTCGAGACTTAGTAAGGGGGAGTCTGTGCACTCTAGTGGCTTGGGGAATCCAAGTACCACCCTACTAAGCATCATCTGTTTTAGGAGACTCAAATTGAGCTCCTCATTGTAAAAACTTTACTTAAAGACAGAATAAAGAAGGTCGCCACTGAAAGCTGGATTGGAGACGTAGCCCAGGAGGATTGGGTGAACTCCTTATTTAAATTGTTGTGTTTTTGCATTTTCTTGCTGTGTTTTCTCTTACTGTTTCCTAGTGTCTATGTATTTCGCAATCTTATCAATATGTTGCCTAAGATAACATAGACACACACCAGCACATGAGTCTATAATACCTTCATTAATTAATTAACTGAGATCACTCGCAAGTGATTTTCAAATCATCTGTCCGTTCACCTCCCTTTCGGCGTTGGACACGTCTTGTTAAGACAAAATGCATAAAGCACAAGAACTCCTTTCAAAAACAGAAGGATTGGCGGGCGCGGTGAAACCGACTATTCAGTCTTCCTCCACATAAATCCCCGATATAACACCTATTTGGTCTATATATGATATTATCGGAATACAAAGAGATACATAGAAATCCCGACAACAAAATTGATTATCGGAACTTAAAATTTATGAAACTATGTATATAATCCTTTTGAGTCTGCTTTATTGCATGTAGCATGTTGCATAGTGCCGCTCCTTTGTATTGTCACGATGTGCTGCTGTGATGTGATATCGTGATCAGTGATCACATATCACAAGTCCTCGAGCCCTCGGTAAGTCCTCCCTTCGGGAATATTGCGATGCAATCTCCGTTGTTGTTCTGTGATCTCCAATCCAACGCTTGACAGCCATTTCGGGTGGCCTACTTGCACAGAGATTACCCGCCCGGAAAAGCGGTTTCCTCTCTCCTGCGGCATGCTACGTGTCAGCTTGTGTATGGAATCGGGTGAAGCCCTTCCAATACCACTCACCGCTTGAAGCCCGCCCGAAATACCGTTTACCACGGAACTCAAATATTTCACTGTTTAATTCATAACTCCTTTGGGTCTGCTGAAAGCCTTCTGCCTATGTTTAGTCCTCCCTTTAGTTTATTGTGATGCAATATTGATCATTTATCCCCACCTTTGATCTACGTGCTCGATCCACGGTCCATGTTATATCGCTAACAACAATCACAATTCCCTTATGGCTAAGGTCTGAACACAATTATTGATTTCTCCGGATGCGATATCATTTGATCGACTTACTCTATTTTCAGAGTTTTTAAACATATTTTTTAAGACTTTTAGACTTAGAGGTTCTATTCAAGATCCATTTTGGATCACGCCTTCCCACTGAAAAGCTTTTGGACCACCAAAATTTGGTTTTAGGCATTGATCAAGTGAGGATACAGTTCCCTCACTTGTCCAATTTCTATCCATTATGCCTTGCTTGGATTTGAACCTTTGAGTCCTACTCTCAGGTACTCAACATCCCCTTGACGTGTGGTTCTTACCTTCCTGTCCAGAACTGTGTCCTCTTGTAACTCATTGAGATACTCAGGAAACAAATCCCCAATAGAAGGCAACTGACTTTGCTCTTTAGGATCTTAAATCAATGAAGGTTCATACAATCTCAAGTTTTCTACATTAACAACTTAATAGACATGCATATACGCTGGCAAATCAAGGCGAAAAGCATTTTCACCAATTTTATCAAGTATCTTGAAAGGTCCATACCTTATTGGTTTTAGCTTCTTACCTTCACCTTGCATTCTGTCTTTGCTGATGTATAGCCAGACTTGATCACCAACTTGAAAACTATGCTCAACTTGATTCTTGTCATGTCTTGCCTTGTACTTGGCTTGACTTCTTTCCAACTGTTCCTATACTGCCTGGTGAATTTCCTAGATTTGTTCAATGAACTTGGCTGCTTTGTCCACATCACTGTGTCCATCAACTGATATGTCTTTACCAAAGACAAAATCCAAGGGAGACTTTGGTATAAAACCAAAACAAGTCTCAAAAGGAGATCTCTGTGTAGAAGAGTTCTTGGCACGGTTGTAAGCATGCTCCACATAACACAAATGCTCATCCCAAAGCTTGGGATGCTTGCTGCAATAGCCTCTGAGCAACTGGATCACTATCCTATTGACCACTTCTGTCTGACCATCTGTTTGTGGATGAAATGTTGTGCTCTTCTTCAACTTGGTATCCATAAACTCCCATAAACTTGACTAAAACTTCCCAACAAATCGAGAATCTCAATCAGATACAATAGAAGTGGGTAATCCAAAATGAACCCATACATTCTGAAAGAACAACTTTGATGTTTGTTCAGCTGTAACCTACTTGTTACATGGTATCAAAATACACATTTTACTGAACCTATCCACAACAACATACAAATAATCATGACCTTTCCTAGATTTTGGCAATCCCCCAACAAAATCCATGGAAACACATTCCCAAGGACGAGAAGGAATTGGAGGTGGAGTGTAAAAGCCTAATTTCCGATTATTGGGCTTGCTTGTAGCACACATAGTACACCCTTTGATATATGTAGAAACTGTCTCATGCATTCTTGGCCAGCAAGAGAACCTTTGCAATTGTGAAACTGTTTTACTTACACCAAAATGACCTGATATGAGAGAAGTATGTGCTTCTCGAATTATGTTAACTCTTTCAGTTTGTGGAATGCATAACTTTCCCAAATGATATAAGAGTTGGTCCTTTACATAATAATCCAGTTCTTCTACTTGCTTGCCATGACTTAAAGTTTCATATACATCTTGAGCATATTGTTCAATGTAACTTTCATGCATTACTGAGTTATGCTTAAGTATAGTAGATGCATTTATGATTGGTCTTGATAACATGTCCGCAACCTTGTTGTGTATGCCCTTCTTATATGTGATGACAAGATGAAATTGTTTTAGAAAAGCCATCCACCTATAATGTCTCGATTGCTTCAATCTAGTTTGTGAGTGTAAATGTTGAAGTGGTTGATGATCTGTATGTATGATTGTTTCTTTACCCATTAGGTAATGTTTCCATTTTTTCACACTTTGTACTAATGCATACAATTCTTTATCACATGTGGGGTAATTAACTACTGCAGAAGTAAATGTCTCAGCATGATAGCATATGAGTTTTCCGTGTTGCATCAACACTGCTCCCATGGCATAGTCACCGGCATCTGTTTCAATCTCAAATGGATGTTGAAGTTCTGCCAGTGCTAGTATTGGTGTTGTACTGATGTTCACTTTTAAGGTATCGAAGGCTTTTTGTTGTTTGCCTCCCCACTTAAACACCTGTTTCAATCCTGTTAAAGCATGTAATGGAGTTGCAATCAAACAAAAGTTAGCAATAAACTTTCTCCAGTATTGTGCTGGCCCTAGGAAACTCCTAACCTCTATAGAAAATTTGGGTTTAGGCCAGTTCACAATGACTTCAACCTTAGAGGGATCTATCTTCAATTCACCACCTCCTACAATATAACCCAGATAATTTAAAGATGTTCTGCCAAATTCACATTTTGACAGTTTTACATAGAGATTTTCTCTTTTTAAAACATATAAAGTCTGTTTTACATGCTTTACATAGTCTTCCCATGTCTTACTAAAAACAAGAATGTCATCTAAATAAACAATTACAAAGTCATCAATAAATGGTCTGAGTACATCATTCATGACTCTCATAAATGTAGCAGGAGCATTAGTTAAGTCAAAAGGGATAACCAACCATTTGTACAGTCCTTTTTTTGTCTTGAAAGTAGTCTTCCATGCATCTTGTTCTGCAACTCTGACCTGATGATAACCACTTCGCAAGTCTAACTTAGAAAAGTAAATTGCTTCTTTCAATTGACCTAATAAATCATCAATACGAGGAAGAGGATAATGATTCTTGATCGTTATTTTATCTAGTGCTCTATAATCAATGCACACTCTCCATGAACCATCTTTCTTTCTCACCAACACGATTGGAGATCCACATGGTGATGTGTTTGGTTGTATAAACCCTTTATCGAGCAATTCCTATACCATCTTCTTTATCTCTGCATTCTCTAAAGCTAACAACCTGTACATTCCAATGTTAGGTAATGGAGCATCTTGCTGCAAATAAATATCATGTACTATTTCTCACTTGGTTGGTAGACCTTTTGGTTCTTGAAATAGAACATCATACTCTGAAACAACTTTAACTAAATCAGATCTCTGTTTAGAATCACAGCCTTCAAATGAATTGGATTTTTCAGGATCCTTTGCCTTTACAACCATTAGTAAAAATTGCTTACTTGAATCCACAATTCTTTTCATCTGTCCTAAGTTTATGAGAGAATAGTTACCTTTGAGTTTATGAGCTCTTACAATGTATTCTATTCCATTTTTAGTGAGTTGATAGTTATTCTCAGCTCTATAGAAAATAGCTTTCCTATCATACAAGTATGGACTTCCCAAAGCAATACCACATATATCCAATGGAACTATATCGAACTCAACCTCATCTACAAATGTTGACCCAATAGCAAACCTAAGTTTACATTGTCTCGTTACTTGTAGCTTTGTTTTATCACACACCCAACCTAATGGATATGGCTTCTCATGAGGTTTTTTTTGTAATCCCAACTTCTTTACAATTGTTTTAGAAATCAAATTTACTTGTGATCCACTATCAAACAAAGTATCAATCTTATTGTGTTTGGAAATTACTCTAATATGAAAAATCTCATTTCTTCCCCTCTCATTACTTTCATTATCAACAGATTGTGCAGAATTACTTGTGGATGCTTCAAAACCTTTACCTTTAATACCTGTGGTTGTAACTGTTGTTTCATCGCATGAATATGATCCCAAGTCCTGTTAAATAGCAACAACATTCTTTTTCTCCTTTCCACCGAACGTCTTAGGTTTCCGTTCTGGATGCAAAGACCAGCAGTGTGCCTCATCATGTCCTTGTTTCTTGCAATGAGTGCTTGAAGGTTTATCCTTATTTACAGTGTTTGCTTTCCTCTCCTTCCATTTCAGTTTCTTCTTTTCCTTGCTCTTGCTTACAGAATATTTAGATGATCCCCCAACCTCTGGGTTTACATTCTTACCTCTAGCTTCTATATGTGTGGCTTAAACTGATACATCATCTAAGCTAGTGTGATTAAACATGAGAATAGTATGCTTTAAATAGCTATGAAGACCACCTATATACTTCAATAAATTCTCAGGTGAATCTAATGATATACCTAGAGTTAAAGCTCTCTTTCTGAATTCCTGAGTATAACTTTGTACACTTTGACCCTTCAACTGACGAAGAGTTTTCCAACTCATCATTACTTGTTGCATGTAAGCTAAAAGATAGAATTTCTTTTTGATAGTAGAAACAAATTCATTCCAGATAGAAATGATTTTACCATGTTTTTGCGGATCAACTTGTGTCTTGCCTTCCCACCAAACTAGTGCAGTTCCTCCAAGTCGAAGGCTAGCCAGTTGAATCCTCTTCCTTTCTAAATCAACGTTCTGTACCCTACAATATACATCAACTTGTCTTATCCAATCATCTAGATTTTATGCATTGAGTTCTCCATTATAAATTGGCAAATCAAACTTTACATCTAATTTGATTAAGGAAGTTTTCTTCTTCTTCTTAGAAGAGCTAGTGTTATGCGAAGAAGATGATGAGGATGATGAAGGTGATGATGGAGGAGATGGTGGAGGAGGCATTTCCCCTTTCCCTTTGCCTTCTGGAGGGGCAATTATAAAAGGTTCCTCTACTCCTTTGTCTGGTTTGGGTGTTGAAGTGCTTTCACCTTGACCCTTCTTAAACTCTAGATACATCTCTTCCACCATGGCTTGGAGTGTCTTAAAACTTTCTATAAATTTAGATTCTGATCCTAATGGAGCTTCTTCTGCCATTCTCCTCTGAGAATAGACTCTTCCAACCTCTACATTAGCCTCAATAAGTTCTCCTTCTCCTAGTCTGAGCTTTAATCTAGTTAGCATTCAAAATCTAGCACAAGCTTGTCTAACCTTAATAAAACCAAAACCCAATGCTCTGATACCACTTGATCCAAAATGGATACTAAATCAAGAAGAAAAGGTATTACAGACTCATGTGCAGGAATGCCTATATTATTTAGTGCAATGGATCGAAAAGATTATGAATAATACAGACATTTAACAATTGGAAAACATAACAATTCAACACATCAACACAGTAAATAATCAAGGAGTTCGCTAGACTTCCTGGCTACATCTCCTGGTCCAGCTTTCAGTGTCAACCTCTATATTATGTCTTCAAGAGTAGATTATTACAAGTGTGGGCTCAAACTGAGCCTCAACATAACAGTGACAAAACAACAGTGATTTACTTGAAATCCTCAAGTCTATAAGAGTACACAACCACTTCCTCTTGCTCTCTATCTTTTGCTTTCTCTTCCACTCCCCCCTTCTCTTTGTCTGCCATAAAGTGGTTTTTAAGCCTCTCGGCCCTGTCTGTTCGCCTTCCCTCTTCGAGCTCTCTATCTTCCTCTTCTGTCCATTCACCTCCCTTTCCGCATTGGACATGTCTTGTTAAGACAAAACGCTTAAGGCACAAGAACTCCTTTCAGAAACGGAAGGATCGGCGAGTGTGGTGAAACTGATCGTTCGGTATTCCTCCGCACAAATCCCTGATATAACACATATTTGGTCTATATACGATATTATCGGAATACAAAGAAATACATAGAAATCCCGACAACAAAACTGATTATTAGAACTCAAAATCTATGAAACTATGTATATAATCCTTTCGGGTTTGCTTTATCGCATGTCGCATAGCGCCGCTCCTTTGCATAGTCACGATGCGCTGCTGTGATGTGATATCGCTATCGGTGATCGCATATCGTAAGTCCTTGAGCCCTCAGTAAGTCCTCCCTTCGGCGATATTGCGATGCAATCTCCGTCGTTGATCTATGATCTCCAATCCAACGCCTGACAGCCATTTCAGGTGGCCTACTTGAATGGAGATTACCTGCCCGAAAAAGTGATTTTCTCTCTCATACAGTGTGCTACGTGTTGGCTAGTGTATGGAATCGGGTGAAGCCCTTCCAATACCACTTACCGCTTGAAGCCTGCTTGAAATACCGTTTACCACGGAACTCAAATCCTTCATTGTTTAATTCATAACTCCTTCAGGTCTGCTGAAAGCCTTCCACCTGTGTTAAGTCCTCCCTTTAGTTTATTACAATGCGATATTGATCAGTTATACCCATCGTTGATCTGCGTGCTCGATCCACAGTCCATGTTATATCACTAACCACAATCGCAATTCCCTTATGGCTAAGGTCTGAACAAAATGCTTGCTTTCTCCCAATGCGAAATTATTTGATGGACTTACTCTATTTTCACAGTTTTAAAACATATTTTGAAGACTTTTAGACTTAGAGGTTCTATTCAAGATCCATTTTGAATCACAAAGTGTGTTTCGTCCATATGCATTATTTTGTATTTGTAGTTATCTAATCCAATAGTCACAATATGTTCTAGACATAAAGTGATATGACAATTTATCTTCTTGATTTTAATGACCATATTGATTGATAGCTTAATTCCTAATTGGTCCATGATCTCCATTTAAAGAGCATGGAGGGTCATTTATTCACGATCAATTATGAGAAACTATTGCATAATTCTTTTTCCTTTTGCGTTAATATATTCCGTCAAGTGGGCACACTCACTGAGGCCATGGGTTGTTTCCCTCTTTGAGGAGTTTATCCGTGTATACATCAATGTATTAATCTTTGATTTGTTTATGTGAACGTTTTCTTAAGGTGTTTGAGATATGTGGAAATACCTTATCTATCAAACATGATATTAGAGCTCATTTGAATGCCCAATTCAAACTCGCATTGTTGATAAAGATTCTAAACTTGTGTCACTATATGTATCATTTGACTTCTAACTCGAGAAAGCCATTCCATCATGTCCAAAGCACTACTTTCAATTGGAAACACTTTTCGATTCATTAGAAAAGGTTTTCATTTACTCAAAATATGAACATTTTTATAAGATTCAGAGGTATAAAGTTTCATTATTGTGTTTAATTTTTTTTTAATAATGTGTTAATATATTAGTTTCTTTGTTTATATTTTTAGTTTGCTACCTCTCTAGTTTACATATGGTCTTTGTCATGCTCCTTAGAGTGCAATCTTGACAAATTTGAGATACATGAGAAACTATCTCCTCTATTGCATATGTTATTTTCCTTGTAATCTTGGAAATTCAAATACAAAGAGAAAAACTTGCATTTTCGTGGTATACTAATAACATTGAGCTTATCAAAATTTAGATTTATATTTCAAAAATTTGCTTAAGTTTGTGTGCATGGTGTTAAAGCTTTTTATAAGCCAAACAAAATTGGAGTTTCTAATGTTAGTATTCATTTCAAACAAACAAGAGAGTTTTAAAAAATGATCTCTTCTATTTAGTAACATTTGTTATACATTTTGCATTAATTAACTTAATTGAAAGTTGTTTTATTAAATGAGAAGTTTGGAGTTCACATTTCTTTTTTTTCCATTAAATTAATTTAAAAAAAAACTCATCCAACTTTAAGTTATCACATATTTATTATAAAGTGCATTTCACTCAAAGTATAAAAGTGAAGCACTATAAAGTAACTTTACTACTTTATTCTATTTTTTAATACAAAATTTTAATTTATAAAAATAAATTTATTGTGAAAGTGATTTACACTTATTTTTAAAAAGTGGATCATTAATTGTAAAGGTGGCATATTTGTAAAAATGAGATTACAAACAAAATTTAGTAAAGGAATTATTTTTATATTCAACAACTTCATTGTGATACATAGCCACATGGGCCAACCTTTACTTGCCACTTTGGTTACTTTTCCTACCTTTATTAAAAAGAGTATAACTTTGATATCCAAAATCTATTTTCAGTGTTGTTCTTTCATTTCTTTTTAAATCACTTATACACTATGGTTTAGGATTCCTTGTGCATAAATCATTGCATGGTCCTATAGCTGAGTTGGTTAGCACATTGGTAATATGGATGAGGTAATTCTACGCCAAAGGTTGTAGATTTGAACCCCGCCGAGACATCAAATGTCTTACAATATATAAATCACGACAATGGAAACACAAAAAAATGTCGTAAAACATAGAAATCATGGCCATGAAAAGAAAAATCCTTTTCATTTTGAAAATTATACACAAGTGACGTGAGCCTCATTGAGACCATGGAGACAAAATCCTTTCATTTTGGAAATTATATGCACATGATGTTAGCTCCATCGAGACCATAGAAACACAAAACATATCTAATTTTGTTATGGAAGAGAAAAATCTATTGGAATAATAGAAAGAAAATAGAAGAAAATGATACTCTCCTCTTCTTGTTCAAGAGATTATTCAAGTTGAAGATATAGCTCAAGATATTCTATGAACTCTTCTTCAAGTTGAGATTATTATAATGGAAAATATAACTCAATCTCTTCTATGAAGTCTTCTTCGAGCTGAGAAAGTACTTGAGGGTCCATATAAGATGTGCTTCAACTCATAGCAAACACGAGACTAGAATTTGAGTTATCTTCACTATAACTTTTAACTTGCATAATAGATGCATCATAAGCCTCAACCAACAACAAAATAAATAACAATATGTTAATTTATATGTATTTATAATGAAGTGAACTCTAGCTTGTAAAAATTCTTATAGAGGATCATACCTTCACATCATAGGTGATTTCAAATGTCTTCATCCAAGATGCACAACTAGTTCACTTGAGAGAAGAGATTGAAAGCAAAGTAATGAGCTCCCTCATTCTCCACCTTTTAACAATGCATTAACACCTTTGAAATTGTGAACAATAGTGGGAGCATTAATGGATCCATTGAGATATTCAAGTTCATTACACTCATTTATTTTCATTTATGAAAAGCATAAGTGTAGTACTTACATGGCTACTTATGGAGATTTTCTTTAAATATATTTTTAATTTCTAACAAAAGAATTTTTAAACCAAATAAATAATTCATATCATTGTCCTTTTTTTCTTACAGAAACGGATAGAGGATATATTAGATACTTGGCCTTAATGCCAAAAAACGGATTACAAAAGGTGAGTCTAATTCCACAAGTCCAGCACAACCATGCAAGGCCATTGCGTTTATGCTTAGCTCACATCTCTTTTTGCTTGCTACTATGTAATCTATTTTAGAGATTTTTCCAAATTTATGGGTACATACAAACTGATTTAACAAAAGGCAGTAAAACATGATAGCTATCTAAATTAAGGAATTGGTTCCCATGATTCTTGTCCTCCTCTGAGTAAGGCCCCAGCTGTAAGGAGGGCTGCTTTGTTGGCTTCGATGTCCGCCTCTTTATTATTAGCTCTCAACACATGATAAAAATTCAACTTCTGGAAAGAGTCTCTAAGATCTGTTACTCTGAAAATCAGCCTTGCAAGCCTTAGATCTGTTGGCTTAGAATGAGTCACCATAATGTTAATTATTACCTGGGAGTCCCCAATTACATTTGCCTCCCTGATGTTCAACATTTTCATAATCTTGAGTCCTTGGAAAAGAGCCAAGGCCTCAGCTTGAATGCTAGCAGCTATGCCCAGGTGGTGAGCTCCAGTATTGCAGCAACAATGCTGCAACTCCTGGGACTCCCTTCTTTACTTTTATCAACCTGGTAGTTCGTAACAAACTTGGAAGTGACGGTGCTATATGCACAAGTACTAGCTCTTGGCGCAGCTGTCACTTGGTCAGCTGGCACAAGTCCGCTAGGGGCTCAAGCCAACTTCTATGAGCTCTGAGAAGAGGTTGATTAACTAATAGATGGAAGCTAACTCGAAGGAAGCTAATCTATCTGCAGAAGGAAACTGAAAAGCTGAAAGCAAACGCAAACCCTAGCAAACCCTAATTTTACCAACTAGCGCTACTGATGCAAGAAAGAGGATGCAAGCTACTCGGAGAGATGCCATTGACTTCTAAGAGGATGAAATGCATGTATCTAAGCTATGTCTACAGCAAAATCTGAAAGAACCGTCTTTTTGTATTTTTGAATAAGTTGTCAGAATTATCATGCATGCGATTTTTATCTGTTTTTGACTGTGCAGAGGTGGATTGGCGAGAGGAAATTCTTGGAAGAGATCGGGAAGGTTCAGAGAGGGCCTAAGGGGTTCCTAGCACCCTTCCTGAGAGTTTCATAGAGTTTGGCCTTCAAGAGACCGCTTTCGTGAGCTTCTACAGGAAGTCTGCAGGGGTTCTACAGGATGTCTGGAATTTCTACAGGATGTCTGTAATTTTCTACAGGATGTTCAGAAATGGGATTTTGGAGCATGGATGGAGGGAAAAAGGTGGAGGAATGAGTATTGAGGTGAAATAGGTGTGTAGGGGAGTTCAAGACTTGGAAGGTGGAGTTGAGGAGTGGCGCAAATGGTTAGATTTGTTCAAGGAGGGATGAAACGATGTTGCACAAGAAGATGAGAATCATGGCAAAGTAAGCGACTGAGGAAAATATAAGGTAGGGGTTCTAAGTGAAGGATGAAGCAGGTAGGTTGGATGGAGTATGTGCAGGTAAGGAAGGATAACAGGTACTCTGCAAGTGGTATTTCAAACTGAACAAACAAACACTTATAAAACCCATGACCTAGTTACTTCACTCTATTCTGACCTAAGTAACATCAAAAGGAAATGAACAGTAGTTTATTCGAAATGAAATGCGTGAAATAACTATGCAACTAAGCAATCATCAACTGAAGCATTTAAACACTACTAATATCAGCATCTGCAAATGAGGATTCCAACACTAAGAATTGCATGACAAAGCAAAACAACGTTTTTGTTGGCAGCAATGTCACCTTTTTCCCAACTCACAATACCACTGAGAGAGAGGTAAGATCAGAGGTGCTTGATGGCCTTTTTCTGGAGATTTTCCCTATTACTAATCTATCAACTAAATCTAAACATGCAAAAGCCTATCTGATCATTAACCATGAACTATGTAATCAGCAAGTTGTTAATCTACTAAACAGAAATTATTTTGCAAAGACACAAAAACAAATAACAATACATGAAGGCGGCCTTGGATCTTAGGTTGGGCCCAACCCCAAGAGCTACAGGCTCCTAAAAAAAACTTAGAGCTGATGCCAAATAGAACTGATTCTCATTATCCAAAAATAATCATCACAAGTAAGTTATATAGCAGTAGCTACAAGAAAAACGAGCTGGGAAAATGACAGCACTCAAGTGCAAAATTACAACAGTTCCAAAAGTAAACTACGAAGGCTGAGGCCTTCTTATTTATACACTACGAGGGGCCTAGCAGCCCTCCTAAATTCCAGGGACTCGGCTGTTCCAACTGCAGTAAATAGTCACTCTTCCAAAGCTGCTTGGCTGCCTTTAAGATTTGTTTTGGTGGCCTGTTGAGCTCGGAGTTGAGGGTGGAGATTTCGAGGAAGGGTCATTTAATGCCAAAGACAACCCCCCCACGAATCCTCACCTCAAGCTTGGTTGTCACCTGTCCCATGATTGCTTGGTTTTGCTCCAAAACTTGTCCAAAAAAACCTAAAATAACCACGTATTAGCCTCCCTAGTAGAGTGACCACCCTTATTCGTTCAAATGACATAAACATACTAAAAAAACATGCATAATCTATGAAAAATGGAGGATTGAACAAGGACAATTAGGAAAAATGAGCCCAATAAGTTACCCAATTCGGGGCTCATCATCACCCCCTGCTAAATGGGTTGCTCATCCTCTGAGCAACTAGTCCAACTCATCGTCCTGGATAGCCTTGACCACCTCCCTCACATCCCAGGCCTTTGAAGTGATATCTTCTTCACGATCATGAAATCCTGCTTTGCTTTCCACTTCTTCCCACTGCTTGTGTTGCTCCTCTTCTCTGACTCCCTCTAACAACCCCAAAAGCAAGGGAGGACTAAATTTGAGGCTGATCCAGCTGGCCTGAAGATTCTGCATGGACTGTTTGTAGAGAGGCACTCTTGCCAAGGCCTCCCTCATCCTTGTGGGGGTGTGGTATTCTCTAATATTTAGGCTGTGGGACAGTGAATTCCACCTTCAGGAGCAAGCATGAACACAGTTATCCCCTAGCAGTCTCTCCATGTCCTCAAAATGGGCTATGGCTTGGGCTTGTCTTCCCATGTAATTTGGTAGGGCCTGAGGGTCATTGGCCAAGTGCTGGTGGGCGCATATCAATGCTAAAGGATCCTCCGATTCTGCTCTAATCAATAGTGGCTCATGTAGCTCTCTGTTCATAATGTTTTGGACCTCTGTTGCTCTCTTTTCTTCATGATTTAGCCAAGAGGCCATGGCCATAAGTTGTACGTCCCCTACCGCAGTGTTAGGGTCCCACGAGTTCATGTTGGGAAGGGCCAAGTTGTGTAGGTAAAACTCTGATAGCTTGGCCTTGTCTTCGGATGAGTTGTTGTCACATAGAGCCATGAATTGAGAGTAGTTCTGAAATGGAGTGATACCTCTCTATGCCAAAGTGTTGATCTGAAACTGCAACCACTCATCCTTGAGGTATAGGGCGTAGGATTTGGCCGTCTGCCTACACTGCAGAGCTTCCATCGCCCAACTGGCCATGCAGGCCAGTTGGGCCTCCTTTTCTTGCACCTGCTGTTTCAAAGGCTATATCTCTAGGCCTGCTTGCAATTCTTTTTCTTGTAGCTGTCGATTCAGTGTCTCAATTTCAGCCTACATCCCTTCCCTTCTCTATTGTTCGTTAGGTTTTTAATTGGCGGTTGTGGGCTCCTCCTGTTGCTGTTGTCCGCCCAAGGTTTGGGGCCTATCCTCCATAAGGTGTCCGTGTAACCGTAGCTGCTGTTTGAGCAGCTCATTTTCTTCCTGGAGCTTGGCCCGCTATCTGCTTTCTATATGCTGTACCAAAGCCAATTCTTTCCTTGCCTCTTTGAGCTGTTCCTCCAAGGGACCTATATCTGCCACACCCTTGGACTTGGTGATTTTCATCTAAGTGTGGGTCCTCACTCTCTCTTCCTCCAATGCAAAGAAGAGCGGCATTGCAAATTTTTGGGGAATTATCCTTCCCGCCTCTAGCAAGTTGTAGTAAGAGCCTAGGTTGGGCTGGGGGCTTGGTTCCTCAATTTTCTCAGTCTTTTCCTCCTCCTGGGATGATGTAGCTACCTTCTCTTCCAACTCTTCGGTCTCCTTTAGCCTAGCCAATGTATCCTGTAGAATTGTCTCAGCATCCTGTAGAGAGGCCTTTGTGTCTAACGTCTTCATTCATTCTCTCCAGGTGGATGTCTTCGGGCTTCCCCGTTCATAAGTGATGGATGCCTTGGAGGGAGACCTCTCCTTTTGTGTAGCTGGGGTGTATACAATTGTGATTAGTTCTTTTGACGGTGGCTGGGGTCTGCCAGTCTTTATCCTCGTGCTCCTTCTTGCCTTAAAATACATAGAAGGCTCCCTTTTTCTCTTCCCTTTTTTCTCTGGGGTTGTGCTTAAGGCAGCCAGCACTGATGTTGCCTCCCTGGCCAAGATTCCGGGTGATTTCTCCTTTTTATTTTTTGCCTTCATACTTCCTGTAGAAAGTCTTGTGCTGACTGTTTTCTAGCTTCCTGTAGAAACGGTTTTCATTGTTTTGGCATGCTTGGTTGGGGGTGTCTTCTCTTTCAATTTTGTTGTGGTTCCCTTGGGTGTGCCCTTACTTTCTTGGACTTTTTCAACCCTCTCTGCCCTGATTTGCAATCGTTTCTCCCTTGGTGTTGGTGCCTTTATTCCAACCACAGTTTTGGGCTCGGCAGCTTGGCCTTTCTCTTGTTTCTCTTCTTGTTCTTTCTGTGGTGGTCTGTCATGGGTTCCCTTACCCTTGGATTTCTTTTTGGCTTCAAGGTGTTTCCCTTCTTCACTACTGGATGAGGTGAGTTCCTCGGCCAGAATTCTTATATCATCATCTTTGGACATATTGCAGAAAATTTCCCAGGAGAGGGGGACAGTGTAGGTATGGAGGCCATCCTCTACCAGAAGCTTGATGAGCCCATGATGTGCTAGCTGATCTAGTGTCCCTTCCTTCAATTTTGTGCCACATTCAATCAATGATTTCAAGAGAAAATAGGGGATGCTTAACTTCTTCTCTGGGGGTAGATCCAACCCATGTCTTAGTTCTTTTAGCAGCCGGAAATGATAGCCGTAAACAACACTGAACCACCCCTCACAGGTAATGTATTTCATAATTTGGAGACTGGCTTCACTCCAAAAAGGATGTAAACTTGCCCTCCTTACCCCATTCTTATCTTCTGCAAATTGTTCCTCTAGTAGGAAGAATTCTTTCTTGGCTTTTTGGCCTAGTCCTCTCTCCTCATTGCTCCAGGGTATCCCCAAGGGCAGGTCAGTGACTCGACTAATGAGCCCAGGGGTTAGTTTTAATTTCAACCCTCTGAAATTCACAATGGCCAGTGTCTTTGATTTAGGTTGCAGAGAAAATAAGAATTCTTCCGTTATTGCATCGGCGTGTCCCTGAATTTTGTCACAAAATGCCATCCAGTTGGCACGGGTGAAGAGGTCCACTACTGCGGGGTGTTCACGCAATTTTCTAGAATCCGAGGGTTCCTTCCTGATAAACCCTCCTAGCATGGTGAGAGTACTCTATTTTGGCTTGTGCTTTGATCAGAAAGGGGTATTCTTTGATGGTTTCCTCCCCTGAACTTTGAAGATAGTATCCCTCAGGTGTTTATATTTCACTTTGCACCAATTCCCTGGTTATAATGTTGTTGCTACCCAAAACTCGACTGTCAAAAGGGAATTAGACTCCCATAAACAGAGTGCAGAGCTTAATTTTCATCCCCAATATGCATTCAACCACATAAAAGCCACATTTTTCATGCACAGGTTAGCCCTCATAGTGGTTTATCGTTTCTATAGGAGGAACTTCTTAATAGGAACCGTGGAGGAGAATTTGGCGCAGAGCCAACTAAAAAATTCTGTGTATCACACAGGCAAACTACTGTTCTTGACCCATAGGCAGACTTGCTTCTAATTCTCCTACTCCAGACAGTTGAATTCACCACCTTTCGAAATATCATGCATCGGAATGGTGTTTTCGAGCCTACCTCTCTTCAAAACTCCAATTTCGACGCAGGTAGTTGAGATTTCTCTGCTCTGGGAGGCTATGATGTGTTTCCTGTAGAGCTCCTTCCTGTAGAGAGCTTTGCCGGGTACTGGAGGATGTCACGGCGCTTCTGAACAAGCCTGGAACATGGGAGGATTTTGAAACGTGCTGAGAAGCTTGGGCTAACAAACTGCAGAGGTGGAGGACGCGTACTTTGTTGAAAACAGTTGCAAGTGTAAATGACAGCGGTTCATCGTGAGTTCTCGGCCGAGCAATTTCGAATTACGGCGCAATTCTTGGTGAGGGGGTGAGGTGTCCAGGTCAATCCATTAGCCAATGTCACAGCCATTATTCTCCTGCATGTCTCTGGCCGCCATTACTTCCCCTCTGCCATTAACCGTCGCCACCATTGTCAGTCCCCCGATTTCCCAACTGGACACTTCCCATGTGTCGGCTGCCCGTCTCTTTGGCGTAACCAAGCTCGTTAGGATCCCATGAGGCCATTCGACTGATTGTGGGTGGCCAGTTGACTGGCCACCGAATTCGTTCAATCCGCACCATTTCACAGACATGCATTTTTCAGAGTATAGTCTATGCAATTTGACGAATAAGGTTAGACGCTTACCTGTGTGGCCGTGGACGTGTTCTGTAGGTTTTAGGATGTGGAATGATGGCTTTGCTCACTGCTGCTTTGTGCACAGGCGTTGGAACTCCTTCTTTCATTGGTTGATGCTGTATGCACGGCTTCGAGACCCGATCCTCTAGTCGTAAACGCTGCATGCACAAGCTCTGTCTGATTTCAGCTGTTGAGGAGGTGTTCTCATCCGAGCGGAGCTTGTTGCATGTTCCCTGTGTCGATTTCAGTTGCTATTGACTCCATAGTATGTACTCCAGATGGATCAGCTGCTACAGGATTCCTGTAGGACGTCCTGTAGCTGCTTCTCCTCCTGGGATGCAGGCTAAACAAGCAGGGCTACATTCACTGATGAAGAGTCTAGGTGGAGCTTGAACAGGTAGATTGTACAAGCCTTTGTTGCTTGATTCTTTTACTTGAAATTTTCCTCTTTTTCTTTGTTTTCAACTTGAGGAAAATAGGCTTTCTGAAATGAGTGTGCAGGAACACATGACCAGGTGGGTGACAGAGGTGTCAAGAGATGGAACAGGGCGCCACATGGTGTTGGATTGGATAGAGGTGTGGCCTCAGGTCTAACAAACTGATCCCAACCATCAGATTCCCTCTTCAAACTTGAATTTGGCTCGTCTGAAAGTTCTACAGGATGCTTCATGTAGAAATTCAGGACTTCCTGTAGAAAAGCCTGTAACTTCCTGTAGAAAGGCCTATAGCTTCCTGTAGAAAGCCCAGAACTTCCTGTAGAAGGCCCAATCTCAACCCGAATGTGACCAAATCCTAGGAGAGGTGAGTGGCCATGGAGGGGGTGTCTGAAGGGGTGTCCTTGAGCCTGGTATGGACCCCTGTCCTCATTTTGCATGCCCTCTTTTCTTGCAATGTAGGATGTCCTGCACCCTGCAATTACTTCACAGAGAATAGTTATGTTTTTTGTTTTTTTGTTTTTATTTTTATTTTTATTTTTTTCTATGAGATAGCGAGGACGCCTCAAAGAGGTTTTCATCCTCACTGTCTGCCCTGGGCGCCTTAAAGAGGTTTTCACCCAAGGATCTTTTTATTCCACGTTTTTTTATTTCTCTAGGGATAGCTGGGGCGCCTCCATGAGGTTTTCACCCTCACTGTCTACCCTGGGCGCCTCAGAAAGGTTTTCACCCAAGGATCTTTTTTATTTCTTTTTTTTTATGATCAAAGTGTGGGTGGAATAGGGGCAGAGCCCTGCTCCACTACCAGCACTAATTTTTCCAAAGTTTCAATGAACTCCTGCCTCGAAAGAGGTTTCCTGTAGATCTTCAACCGATGCCCATTGACGAGCATGGGGATGGCTTCTTCATCAATGGTCCGGATAAGGACTGAGCCATTTTCATTACACTTCTCCACTGCATATGGTCCTAGCCATCTTGTCCTCAGCTTTCCTTTGAAATCCTTGTATCTTGAGTCATACAGCAGCGCCCAATCTCCCGGCTGGAATTGCTTTTCATTAAGGTGTCAGTCGTGCCATATCTTCCTCTGAAGTTGGACTACTTCTAAGTGGAGGAGGGCCTGCATTCTTTGTTCATCTAATCCATTCAGCTGCAGTAATCTTTCACGTTGAGCATGGCTGAGATCTAGGTTCAGCTGAGCTGCCACCCTCAATGTGTTATACTCGAACTCTATGGATAGCAAAGCTTTCTTCCCGTAGACCAGCTCATAAGGTGTGAAATCGGTCGTAGTTTTCCAAGTGGTGTTGTAGGCCCACGTGGCCTCAACCAAGCAATCTTCCCAATCCTTTCTGTTGTTGCTCACCACCTTAGTCAAAATCCCTTCCAACGCTCTATTAGTGACTTCCACCTGTCCATTTGTTTGGGGATGATATGGGGTGGAAGTCTTGTGCTTGATCTTGTGATGAGCGAGTAAATCTTCAATTAGGTTGGAGGTGAACTGGCTTCCTTGATCAGTGACTAACTCTCTTTGGTAGCCAAACTTGTAGAAGATGTTTTCCCTTAAGAACTCAGCCACTTTCTCTTCTGTCGCTGCCTTGATTGCCTTTGTTTCTGCCCACTTGGTCAGGTAGTCAGTGCACACAATGATGTAAGACCTTTGCTTTGAAGGAGGGTTGATAGGTCCCACGAAATCCATGCCCCACTTCTCAAATGGCTCAAAATTCACTTGAGGTTGGAGGGGAATTTCATCCCTTAGAGTAGGTTTCCACATCCTCTGACATCGATCACACTGGCTGATGTATCTTCTGACATCTTGATGAAGAGTAGGCCAATAGTAGCCAGCATGTAGAATTTTGAAGGCGGTCCTTTTTGCTGCAAAGTGGCCTCCACATGGTCCATCGTGACAGGAGGATGTCAAAGACTTCATCTTCCCTAACACAATGCCTCAAGATCTGATCTGGGCCAAGTTTAAATAGGTTTCCCCCGATCCAAGTGAATGGGGCACTCTTCCTCATGATTTTTCTCTTCTCCTTTGAGGACAGACGCGGAGGGAATTGTGCTGAGACCAAGTAGTTTGCTATATCAACAAACCATGGAGAGAGTACTGAGATAGCAAACAAGTGTTCATCCGGCATCTGGTCATCCACTGTCCCTTCCTTACCTGCAGGCAAATCCAATCTAGATAGGAAGTCAGCAACAACATTTTCCTTACCTGGCTTGTCAACAATAGTCAAATCAAATTGCTGCAACAAAAGTAACCATCTAATGATACAAGAATTCACATCAGGTTTATTCATTAAATATATAATCACAGCATGATCAGTGTGTACAAATGTTTGATAACCAGTGATGTAGTGTCTGAACTTGTTTAAGGAATGGACTACGGCCAGGAACTCTTTCTCGGTTACCGTATAGTTCATCTCTGCCTTGGACAGGTTTTTGCTAACAAAGTATATGGCATATGGCAATTTCTCCTCAACTTGTCCTAAGGCTTCTCCTATGGCTTTGTTTGAGGCATCGGTGTGGATGTGGAAAGGTAGGGCCCAGTTTGGACCTCTCAAGATCGGGGCGAATACCAGCTTACCTTTCAACTCATCCAGAGCCTCTTGGCAGTCATTAGTCCATTTAAATTCGACATCTTTTCCTAAGAGGTTAAAAAATGGCGAGGCTAGCTTACTGAAATCTTTGATGAATCTTCTATAATATCCGACCAAGCCTAGAAAACTCTGAACATCTCTCACCTTTTGAGGAGGTGGAACCTTTTGGATGATAGAAATTTTGTTAAGATCCACCTGAAATCCTTGCTGAGAAATGGTATGACCTAGCACGGTCCCTTCAGTCATCAGGAATTCACATTTTTCAGGACTAAGGGACAGGTTCATCTCAATGCACTTGTTTAAAACTTTTCCCAGGTTGGACAAGGCTTCTTGGAAGTTAGACCCATAAGGAGTAAAGTCATCCATATAGATTTCCACCGAATCATGAACCAGCTCAGCAAATATGCTCAATACTGCTCTCTGGAAAGTGGCAGGAGCATTGCATAGCCCAAAGGGAAGGACTCAGTAGGCAAAGGTACCCCATGGACACGTGAAGGTGGTCTTATCTTGGTCTTCCGGGATGATTTGGATCTGATTATACCTGCTAAACCCATCTAGGAAAGAAAAGAACTTCTTCCCTGCTAGTCCATCCAACACTTGATCTATGAAAGGCAAAGGGAAATGGTATTTCTTGGTGGCCTTGTTAATTTCTCGGTAATCTACACAGATTCTCCACTTCCCGTTGTTCTTGGGCACAAGCACTAGAGGTGAAACCCACTCACTATCGGAGATGGGGTAGATGAATCCTGCATCCAATAACTTTTGCAATTCCTCTTTGACAATGTCTTTAAGGGCTGGATTCATCCTCCTCTGAGGCTGCCTGACTGGTTTACAATCCTCTTTAATGTAAATATGATGAGTATAGACTGAAGGATGGACTTCTTTCATTTCCTTATAACTCCAGGCAAAAGCCTCCAAATGGCGGTTCAACAAACTAGACAGCTCCTTCTCCTGGGAGGGAGATAAGGAGGAGCTGATCTTTAAGGTTCTTTCAGGGCCAAATTCCACACTCTTAACTCTAGGAGAGGTTGGATCAACCATACAGAGGTCCACAAGAGCACTGGCTTGGGTATCTTCCACCAACTCTTCTAATGACAGTGCACTAGGAGGCGGATTTTGAATCAAACTCTCAATCAAGTCATCCTCGGTTTGAGGGCCTCCCCTGGTGGCTTCTATGGTGCACAAACATGTAGAGTAGACCTCATCCTCATCTCCCTCTTCCAACCAGAGTGGTAAGTCATGTTCTAGCAGTGGTTGGGCAGGAGGATAAAGGACTAGCTGCTTAGACATAGGCCCATTCTTAATAGTCATGCTTCCAGCTCGACAACTGATGTAAGCATCCGCAGTGGCTAACCAAGGCCTTCCCAAGATGAGGGGGTATCCAGTAAGTTTAGCCTTTGGCTGAAGGACCAAGAAATCAGCAGGATACTCCCAAGAGTCAACAGAGACCAGGACATCTTCCACAATCCCTTCGGGAGTCACGGTGGAGCAGTCTGCTAACTGCAGTACTGTTGAGGTCTTCCTTAGGGAACTTTGAAGGTTGAGTTTAAGCATAGTGTACCTGGTCATCACATTAATGGCAGCCCCTAGATCAATCAAGGTATGGGGGATTATGGTGCCATTGATGTGGACATCAACTACAGGACTCCCAGGGTCCAAATATTTTGGACAGATTACTTGCCTCAACATCAGATCGGACAGTTGTCCTATGACATTGATAGTCGGGGCATCTCTCTTGCGCCTACCTGGGTGCCTGAAACACTTCTCCTTGATCAATTTGTTGTATATTGGTACATCTTTTATGGCCTGGAGAAGTGGTATTTTCACACACAACTGCTTGAGTTCTCCCAGAAGTTCAGTCTCCTCTGGGTTTGGTTGCATGGTTACTGTTAGTCGCTCAGGAAAGGGTGGAATGCCTTTGGGTTCACTTCCCTGTTTCTCTTCCTCCTCCTCTAGGGGAGGAGGTTGGTGTTTTGGAAGGACCTTCCCAGATCGCAGGTTGATCTCCTGGATCTCCACAGCATAGGTAGGGCATGTTGTTTCCCCAGTATATACCTGGTGGGCCTGTCTGTTGTTGGGCTTCGGGTTCGGTTGAGCAGGCATCTGGGGTTGTCTTGGAGGTAATGGTTGTGGTTGAGCCGGTGGTGGAGGTAGAATGGTGGGAGGAGAGTTGTATTGGGGCCTCCACCCTAGTTGAGGTGCATTCCACTGAGGTTGTGGCTGGACAATTGAGTGAAACGAATGAGCAGCAGGTTGAGTATGGTATTGAGATGGATAAGACCACGAAGGAGGTGCGGACCAGGAAGGATGAGCAGGGGGCCCCCAAGAAGGTATATGAGCAGATTGGTTGGGGTTGTAATAAGCTTGGGATGTCCCTTGCATCCCCTGTTGGTAAGGTTAGGGCCCATGTGGCCTCCTTTGGTTGAGGAAATAGAGAGGTTTAGTAGTCGCCTCAGTCCCCAGGTACATGGCTTTAAATCCGGGCAAGGTTGGGCATTGGTTGGTGGGGTGGTCTTCCTCACAAACGAAACACACCTCTACTGAGTGCAATGGACACTCGTTCTTAGGGTGCTTCCTCGTACATCTGGGACAAAAAATGACCAAAGCCCTCTCAGCTTCCTCTTTCTTTTGTTGAATTCGGAAGGTATCAAGTTGCATGGCAATGGTCTGTCTCATCTCACTTTTGAGGTCTTCCATCTGATTAGCAAACTCATGCTTGGAGAAGGTGGTATTAGCTGAAAGTGGATTCGCCCTTCCTCTTTTCCTGGCTACCCTGGAATGGTTTCTAAACACAGTCTTTATGTCCTCATAGGGTAGTTGGTAGATGTCTCCTCCAGCTAGCAAGTGAAGGGTATCTAGAAGGTCTTCAAGGACTGCTCGGAGCAGAACCAGCTTCAGAGATTCAGGGTCAAGTGTGCACCTGGCCCATTTATAACTAAGCTGGAACCTTTCCTCGTAGTCTTCTAAAGACTCATCATTTCCCATGGTCATTCGAAAGATTTCTCCCTTTGTTTCCTTTGACCTACAGTAGTCCTGGTATTTGTTGTTAAAGGCTTGTTGCATCTAAGCCCAAGTAGTGATACTGTTTCCAGGTAACCCCATGAACCAACAGAGTGTTGCATCCTTGAGGGTAGAAGGAAAGAGTTTCAACTTTTTCTCGTCCTCAGCATAGTCATAAGTTCGACAAAGGACAACAAACTCAAACAGGAAGGTATCAAGGTCTTCAGTGGTCAATCCATGGAAGTGAGGTAAGGCTGAGGGACTTATGTTTTTCATTTTCATGTCCCCATTGGTCTCTCGGATGGGAAAAGCACCTTCTATTCTTTCGTTATCTCCCATACCGTTTCTGCGTTCAGCCATGGTCTCAAGAGGGATGTTCTCTTGCTCTTCTTCTGTTATAGGATCTTCGTATATCACAGGAGGTTCACCTATAGGTTCTTCTGAATCACGACCACTGTTGGGTCTAAAATGCGGTTGCAAATTAGAGTTTAATTTAATGTCAACCCAGGAAGGTAAACTTAGAAGTGCCTATCTAAAATATATAGATCTAGAAAGATTTCTAATTTGTCGGAGATCTTATGGTTCCCTTACAAGAACACATGGATTTTAAGATTTCTTCCAACAGTTAGAATATCTAACAAGAATCTAATTCATTTATGTAATATATAAGGAAAGAGGCTCCTAACTTAGGAGAACCAGGTTGTCCTTCCCTACAATACTACTTTCATGAAGATAAATCTAAGAGCACTAATTAACAATGGCTTATGATGCAGAAGATGTAAGAGAAGAGGCTTCTAACTAAGGAGGTCCCAAATTGTCCTTCTTCACAATCCTACTATATCACAATCACCATTGCTTCAAACCAGAAATGAATAAAAACATAAATTAAATTATACCTAACATAAGCATGCAAGTGAAGCCATAGGGGCCCTCCATCGCTCCACAAGCATACCACTTCAAAGGGAACTCAAATGAAGAAGCAACAAAATCAAAGTATGAGTCTTTATTTCAAAATCTCCATCATGATGTACAAACCAACTTCTTAAGATTACAAATGAAGATTCTAAGATTACAAATGAAGGAGATTGTACTCCTATTTATACAATGGAATGGGCTAACAAAATCATAATGATGATCCACTAATCCATCTTTTAGTTCCATACATCTCTCAACCATCTAGACACATAACCCCCTTTTTTTTTGACAAGTTCGGTTGCTATATTAAATTCTGAAAAGGTTGAGGGAGTTCAGTCTCCTCAGGTACATAGGGTGCCATTGGCTGTCTTGATCAAGAGATTTACAAAACAGAGCTACCTTCTTGATCCTTGTTCTACTATTTTTACTACGGCCTATTACAGTGCTGCTATAGCTTCTTATAAAGGTAAATAACAAAAAGAGACATTTACAAAACATTTAATCAATCATGATATGCTGGATTTGTCTTGTTGTGGATTCTTCCGGCTGGTTATCTCTTCCTTCCTGTTTGACACTTGATGAGCTGGTTGCCACTACATTTTTCTTCTCCATCATGAACTGGAGAATGGAGATGGATTCTTCCGCGTGTGCACAATGGTTGGATAGTTGTAGGAACTGCTCTTGTAGAGAAGATACTTTGTGCATGAAGAGCTGGATCTCAGCCTCGTATTTGTCATTCATGAGGCGATTTTGATCTTCTATTCTTCGGTTCTGATCTTCAAGGCGGCGATTCTGCTCCTCCAGTCTCGATTCCAGGAGCCTGTGTTGCTCGTCCAGGATGGTCTGTTGCGTTCTGATCTCCTCCAGTTCGGCCTGCAGGTCTGCACAATGCAGACAATCCTCGCTACGTGCCATTTTTGATGTGGAGTTGTGGTGTGAAGGGAGACTGCGTGCATTAAGAGGCGGGAAGGCAGATTCGTATGGGTTCGAATAGGCGGGAGTATAAGAAATGGAGTTAATGTGATGAACTATCCAGTCTGTATTGTCAGCAAAGGAATAGCTCGGGCCGGATAGATGACAGAGGATTTGGGCAGATAAAGGAGCTAGTAAGCTTGAGAAGACTCGCTGCAGTGATGAGAGGAAAGTGAGGGCGTGAAAGGGGGCAGCGTAGCTGAGAAGAGACCTGGATCGAGCAGCTGCTAGCCTGTGAAAAACAGAGACCGAAGATATTAACAAGAAATGAGAAATATTTAAGCAGTGCAATACCAGAATAAGAGTAGACCGAGCAGGCAGGGGATTCACTTGAGCCTTCAGGTCGTTCAAGGATTGAACCGCGCGCGCTCCAAGATAATTCCTTCTCTTAGAGTCTGTAATGCAGAATGAGTATTACTGAGTGCTGAGATAAGGGTGAAGAGGGGTTATTATAAGCTGGAGCGGGAGTGAATCGGGGGGGGACGATTCACGGGAAGGGCGTTTAGCTGAGAAAGATCACACAATCCGATCCCGTATCTGATTCCGCTGGTAGTGGAATGATTGATGTTACTTGGTGGAGGGTAGTTCTGAGCTTTAGCACTGAAATTGCAGGGGGTCGTCCTAGGCGTTGGGTACATTTTGCCGTCGCACGCTTTTTTGATTGCGTTATGCGAGGCATTGCACATATAATCCGTTTTCATGGTATGAGTTGGTGACTGTCGACGGCGTTGCATCTTAGAGCACCCATCGGTCTTCCACATGCACTATTAGCTCTGCTATCTGCCTTTTTGTTTAAGTTCCGAAGAATGTGGTAGAACTGTACATCTTCAAAATTTCAAAGGAGGAGTTTGTTGCAGTTTATGATCTGTTGGAGATTGGAATTAGGTGAGCTCTGGTTTTGGGCCATTAGGCGGATGATTATTGTAGAGTCCCCAAATATCATAGCCCTCCTAATTCCCAAATTTTCTAGTTGAAGGAGACCTTGATATAAGGTCAGAGCCTCAGCACTATTATTCGTTCTTTTCCCTAGACTCCATTCATAGCTGCAAATGATATCCCCTGTTTCATCGACAATTAGTCCTCCAGCTCCAACTTGACCTGGATTCGATTTTGAGGCTCCATCAAAATAGAGCGAGTTACAATTGCTACTCTGAACCCAAGTCTTAAAGTCCTGTTCTGAGAGTCTGATTTCCCAAGTTCTGGTTTGAGTTTGATTTAGCCTGCCTTTTATTGGATCCCCCTGATTTTGGCCTTGCCTTTCCAAAATGTAACTGATGATGTTTCTTTCCTCCACTGTAAAATCTGTTGCTTGGATTTTCCCTGTAGATTTGATTGCAATTGCCTCCTGGGCCAGGGTGTGCGCTTTGCTACATGTAATTCGAACATTGGGCTCTTTGTCTTGAAATTTTTTTTTTGTTTCTGGACAGCCATATTCTCCATAGCAGAGTGTGTGGAATGGTGTCCCAAACTCTTTTCACAAGTCTGCTCCGCTTTTCTCTCCAAGGGCAGCTTTTCTTCCAAGCATAAATTGTCTCAGCTATGCTTTGCTGAGTTTGCCAAGTTATATTGCCAAGGGAAGACATTTGAATCCAACATTTTCTGGCAAAGGGACAGTCTATAAATAAATGGAGCATTGTTTCCTCAGCAGTACAGCAGTTGGGACATCTAGATGGCCCATTGATCCCTCTTTTACTGAAATTCTCTGCGGTAAGAACTTTACCTTTTAAGAGGAGCCATATGAAAAATTTTATTTTTGGTATAGCCTCTGACTTCCAAGTTATTTTCCAATGATTCCACAGGGGCATTTGGAAGGCGCTTTTGCAAATGTGATGGTTATCTGACTTTATGGTGTAGGTTGATCCTGAGGAGTCCCAACGGAGACCATCGATTTCATCTTTTTTGACAGGTGCCCTGTGATGGAGATGTGCTTTGAAGGCATTGAAGCTGGCTTCTAGGAACGCCGGGATCTCCGGGAAGGCCCAGCCCATCCAAGCATGAGAGCCTGGATCCCAGTTAGAGATTTGTCCAAGACTGTGAATGCCTTTGCTGTTGAGGAGAAGAATGATGGGGATTGCTTCTTCAATGGTGTTCAATGGCTGAAGCCCCATAATCCTATCTGTGGAAAAATTGATGATGTCCCCTCCCCCAGGAATTTTCGAAGCATTTTTCTTGAGGATGTGAACTGCTTTCTTACATAAACGCCAAATTTTGGAGGAGTCTCTATTGGGTATGCTATCATCAAGAAGCTTTTGTCTGGGAGAATTGAGGTATTTGGATTCCATGACTTGTTTCCACCATGCTGTGGATCCAGTGATTAGCCTCCATACCATTTTTACCCCAAAAGCAAGGTTGAGAATTCTTGGGGCTCTAATTCCTAGTCCCCCTCTATCTTGAAATTGAATTACGTTTTTCCAATTTACCAAGTTGAACCTGCTTTTTTCTTTTTTTCCCCCTTGCCATAGAAAATGGCGGAGGGCGACTTCCAATTTATGATGAAAAGTAGTAGGAGCTTGATAGAGAGTGAATCGATAGAGAGGTAGGGAAGTTATACCTGACTTGAGGAGGATAAGCCTACCTGCCGGATTGAGCCAGAGTGTTCCCCATTGCTAAACTTTTCTTTTGACTTTGTCTATAATTTCATTCCATGTCTCTACTTTTAAAGGTCCCAGACTCACAGGCATACCTAAGTAAGAGAAATTCTCCCATTTCATTTTGTATGTGACTCCAAAAATGTTGGCAATACTATGGGCCACTTGATTGGTTATGTTCCAACCATATACACAACTTTTGTGAAAATTAACAGCTCCTCCTGAGTAGTCCATATATTGGTCGAGGAGGGTCTTGAAACGCCTTGCTATAGTGGTCGAGGCTCCCCCAATCAAAAGAGTATCATCTGCAAATTGAGAGTGGTTGATGTTTTTGACTCCATTCCCATATTTAATTCCAGTTATGAGGCCAACTCTTCTGTTATGGTCCAAGGCTTTGCTGAATGATTCTGCCATGAGAATGAATAGGTAAGGGGATAGAGGACAGCCTTGTCTAAGTCCTCTAGAAGACTGGAAAGCTTCGCATGGGCAACCATTGATCAAAGGGGATATCCAAGGTCCAGATATGCAGGCAACTATGGTGTTGATGAAGGAGGAATCAAAGCCCATTTTTCTTAAAACAACAAATAAAAAGGAGTGCCTTACCCGGTCAAAGGCATTAGCCAGATCGAGTTTGAGTAGAAATCCTTTTTCTTGTCTTGATAGACTTGAATGAATGGCTTCTTGAACCAAGATTATGGAGTCATGAATCTGTCTATTGGACATAAAACCGCCTTGATTTTCAGATATCAAAGACGGGAGGAGAGGCTTGAGTCTTGTGGCTAGGATTTTCGTGAATATCTTGTAAGAAGAATTGCATAAGGATATTGGCCGAAATCTTGAGAATGAGGTAGGCCTATTCTCTTTGGGGATGAGAGTGAGAAAGGTAGAGTTGGTGAAGCCTCCCATTTTCCCTTTCCTTTGTACCCCTCTTAGCATTTTTGTAAGATCCTTTTTGATCAGCTGCCAATATTCCCTATAGAAGCTAATGGGAAATCCGTCTGGCCCAGGTGCTTTATCTGGCTGCAATGTCCAGATTGTTCTTCTGATCTCTTCCTCTTCGATTTCACGATTTAGTGTATTGTTTAAATCCTTAGTAATACCTTTAGGAAGGTATTGGAGCAAACTTGAATAGTCTTCCTCTTCTTGGATTTCGGTGAGAAGATCCCTGTAATGGGAGGAAGCAACCTTTTTTATATCTTCTTGATTGTTGTGTTTGTTGCCTTCGTTGTCAATAATGGAGCTGACGTTGTTCCTTGTTCTTCTAGCAGTAGCTTGTTTATGAAAATAAGTTGTATTTTTATCCCCTCCCTTCAACCATAGTTGCCTAGATTTGATCCTCCATTTAATCTCTTCTTCTCTGCTGATATACATAAGCTGTCCCTGAAGATCGCATTCCTGAGTTTTGAATTGGTGGGAGACCCCGTGGTCTTCTATTTGGGTCTGCACTTCTTCCAAAGCTTGCTTCTTCTTTTTTTTGTCTCTTCTGGCTCCTGATAGCTGTTTTTGGCACATTCCTTGAGTGCTCTTCTGACATTCCTGATTTTGGTCTCCCAAATATAGCTGGGCGACCCCTCTATGTGCTGTCTCCAAACCGTTTCAACAATTGCTCTAACCGAAGTATTATGAACCCATAACGGGCTGAACTTGAAGGGAATCGGTCCTAAGAGGTGATGAAGCTCCAGCGTAAGAAGGATAGGGTAGTGATAAGAGGCAGAGGAGTTGAGAATGTTAGTGTATCCAACAGCAAAGGTTGATAGGAGTGATATGTTTACCAAAAATCTGTCCAGGCGCTCCATGATGTTGCTAGCTCCCAATCTTCGATTTCTCCATGTATATCTTCGATTTTTGGGTATGATGTCCACCATCTCGTTCTCCTGCATTATTTCCTCCAATTGGTTTTTGAAAGGGTCATGAATGAAGTTACCGCCTCTTTTTTCATTAGCATGGAGTATCAGATTAAAATCTCCAGCTATTATGATATTGGAAGTATGTTCGCTCTCAATGCTTTCCCTTAACTCATTCCAACAAAGCTCCTTTTCCCTATATTGGTTGGGTACATAGACATTATATATGATTAGACTTCTGTCCTCCTTTTTGCTGTCCAGTTTGGTCCTGATCCAGTTTTGATTGATGGTAGCTGAGTCACAATTCCAGTGCTCACTGTTCCAAATGGTAACTATTCCTCCTAAAGCTCCTCTAGAGCTACTGATGGCACCTAAGTATTGCTTTTAGGTATCAATGATTTTTTGCATTTCTTGCTGATTTTGTTTAGTCTCTTGGACCAGCAGTATTTTAGGTCTTTCATTGGAGAGGAGATCTCTCAGGGCTGTTATTTTGGAGGGGTGCCCCAAACCCCTGCTGTTCCATGAGAGAACTTTCATCATGATGCATTGTTCAGACGGAGAGGTGCTCGCCTCTCAGGATCTTTCCCTGCTGCTTCTTTTTCCTGATGTCCGGTTACAAAGGATTACATTGGAGTTTGAAATCTCAGTGCTATATCCTTCTGGGTACTTTCTTCTCGGTGCTGCTTGGCTGATTTCCTTCCTGGGCCTGGCTTTTTATGAAAACCACTTGTGGTTCCCATCTCTTTAGAGGAACTTCTAGTGGATCTGGAAGGAGGGGCCTCCTGGGAGGGCTGAGAGGAAGTCAAAGGAATCAGGGGAGGATCTGGTAGATCCGAAGAGGGTGGATCAGGCAAAGGGTCATCCGAAGCAAGAACAAGAAAGGGGTTGGATGATGAAGGGATTGGCAGATCTTGGGAGAGGCCAGATGGGAAAGAGGTAGGGGAAGGAGGGCATTGGGTGGACGATCCAGGAATGTCAAGATTTAAAACAGGTTTAGAAGGGGGGTTTGATTTCTTTTTTTTAACAGGCTCCCAATGTCCGCCTTGTTCATCATTCTCAAGATTAGTCACCTTAGTGCATCTATTGGCAAAATGCCCATATTCATGACATACCTTGCATTTGAAAGGGATCTGCTCGTAATCCAGCTGTTGAATGTGACTCCAGTCGTCCACCTTTAGCTTAATGGCTTCAGGCAATCCTTTCCCTAGGTCCACCTCCACGCATATCCTCGCACAGGCCTGCATGTTGTCCTTAGGTTCGCTTCTGTCGATGTATTTTCCAACCGCATTGCCTATCGCCTTGACCGAATCATCTCCCCAACAATGCAGTGGCAGTTGGGGGAGGCGAACCCAAACTGGGACCGCATTGGGAATGTCCAGCTCCGGATCAAAGTCAGAAGTCCATTTGTTAAGATAAAGGCCTCGAGAGTCCATGAAGTAGGGTCCATTTCTGAAGATGAGGTCCTTGTCTGCTTTGGATTCAAAATGAAAGGTATAGTAACCTTTCCCACAAAATCATATTGATATTTTCCCGGGGATTTTATCAGACCAGTTTTGCTCCACCCATCTTTGTACTGTTCTTGGTGAGGGCCATAATCTAGTGAATTGCCCTATGAGTCCTTTTTCAGCTAGAGATAAGGCTGCCATGCGAGGAAGGGTTGGCGGCAGCTGAACTTCCTGGAGTATGTCCAGTTTCTTAACAAATTTTGATGTTGCAGGCTTAGGGCGGGGGGGAGGAAGGGATTTGACCAGATCTTAGAAGGCTTTCTCAGAATCCCCATGAGAAAAATCTGGATGGGCCATGGCTGAGGCCAAGGCCCAGATCGATGCTGATCAGACCTCAAGGCCCCGAGGCCGAGGGACACCGGCGGCTGCACAGCTCCAAACTGGTCCGCTCTCCTATCGCGCAGCTCCTAGGTCGCGCTCCTGTCTCGATCCTTCCTAAGAAATTCAAACGACACATAACCCCCTTTTGTCCTTGATCTTCTCCATGAGATTATCATCTTCTCCATGAGGTTTATCTTCTCAAATTCGAATTTGATCCTTCAAGGCCACATAAAGGTGTCTTGGAAGCTTCCTTGGCACCTACACATGTCACAAAAACAACCCACTTTCCATATATAAAGTAAAATATATTATTTTCTAATATTTAATGAAGAATTTCTCTCAAAAATGCTTAAAAATAAATAATATTTGGAAAATATAAATGAGACCCATTAATGGTGAATAATAGGAAAAATGAAGTGACATGGTAGTGAATAATGAGTGATATAATGGAAGCATAGGTGAAAAATGTATGGTAATGAGTGATATTTGTATGACATTTTGAAGCCCAAAAACCACCAAAGAAGAGAGAAGGGTGACTCTGTGATGTGGTGGGGGTGTTGGGTAAGAATTTTCTGGTATTGTCTCTGTTCCTACGAGGCATGAAATGAAAGATTTTTGGCTGCTTTTGTTTTTTTTCTGCTTGTACCTGCAAAACTGAAAATAGATTGAATTGCAACTATCTAAAATCTATCTTACTAAAATGAAAATGCAGAATTGAAATGAAAGCAGGAAAGAACTAATCTATTTTGCTGAATTGAAATTGCAAGAATGAAATGCTAGGCTTGCAAAATTGAAATTTCGGAATTGAAATGCTACTCTACGCTTGCAGAATTGAGATGCTAGTCTAGGAAAGCAGGAAATGTCTAGTCTGCTTTTGCGGAAATTAAATTGCAGAATGGAAATGAAATAAACTACTTGGCAGAAGGTTGTAGAAGAAAATAGAAGAAAAGCAGCAATCACAAATACTTTGACGCTTCCCTGGAAATAGCACCAAAAAGAGTGGTGAGCTCCAGTATTGCAGCAACAATGTTGCAACTCCTGGGACTCCCTTCTTTACTTTTATCAACCCGGTAGTTCGTAACAAACTTGGAAGCAACGGTGATGTATGCACAAGTACTAGCTCTTGCTGCAACTGTCACTTGGTCAGCTGGCACAAGTCCGCTAGGAGCTCAAGCCAACTTCTATGAGCTCTGAGAAGAGGTTGATTAACTGATGGATGGAAGCTAACTCAAAGGAAGCTAATCTATCTGTAGAAGGAAACTGAAAAGCTGAAAGCAAACGCAAACCCTAGCAAACCCTAATTTTACCAGCTAGCCCTACTGATGCAAGAAAGAGGATGCAAGCTACTGGGAGAGATGCCATTGACTTCTAAGAGGATGAAATGCATGTATCTAAGCTATGTCTACAGCAAAATTTGAAAGAACCATCTTTTTGTATTTTTGAATAAGTTGTCAGAATTATCATGCATACGATTTTTAACTGTTTTTGACTGTGCAGAGGTGGATTGGCGAGAGGAAATGCTTGGAAGAGGTCGGGAAGGTTCAGAGAGGGCCTAAGGGGTCCCTAGCACCCTTCCTAAGAGTTTCATAGAGTTTGGCCTTCAAGAAACCGCCTTCGTGAGCTTCTACAGGAAGTCTGCAGGGGTTCTACAAGATGTCTGGAATTTCTACAGGATGTCTGTAGTTTTCTACAGGATGTTCAGAAATGGGATTTTGGAGCATGGATGGAGGGAAAAAGGTGGAGGAATGAGTATGGAGGTGAAATAGGGGTGTAGGGGAGTTCAATACTGTTGATAATGCAACAAGATGATGGAGCTTAGTGAAAAGAGTCGCCTTCACTAAGTGGGTCCGCAGGCAAATTATGGCGCAAAGTTTATTTTTAGACTATGTCTATTTTTAGACTATGTCTATTTTTAGACATATGGATCATGTCTATGAGTTGCAGGATGTTGTTTATGGATGATTGGTCAAGTTGGCAAAAATAGATGGACTTCTATTTTTAGACAACAGCGGTGACACTGTCAAGTCTAATTATAGAGCAGTCAAATATTATTAGCTTATAATAATATTTAAACTATAAACTTTATCTTATTCTCTTGGAGCACTTCAGTTTGAGCTACAGATGTGGCACATGCAGCTGTCATAAGGAAATACGTTTTCTTTGTGGGTCAGTTGAGTTTTGCATGCATGACTTCAGTTAGAACTCAATCGGTTGAGTTTGGTGGAGTTGATTGTGGAGTTGATGGAGTTGTGTTCAGTTTGACTTGGTTAAACTAGTTGTAATTAGTCTAACTGCAAATAGACTAATGATGAGTTGTTAAACTATTATTAACTCATAATGCAACTAAAGAATACATCAGTTAACTCAGTTGCATGTCAGTGCATGTTTAGTTCAGCAGGGACAAGTGTTAGAGGATCAGATTGCTATCAGTTGTGACTATAGTTGTGCATGAGGATTTGCACAATCAATGGGATTGAGTTATGCCAATAAGAATTGGACAATACCAAGTGATTATAGCCTCTGCTCACGTGATTCCCAGTGTGAGTGATTCTTTTGAGGTAAATACGAGTTTGGTTCAACCATTCTCATCCATTCTTGAGCAGGTATTGAGCAGTGGAGGCAGGCAAGCAGTGGAATAGATTTAGAGATCAGATCTGAGCTGTATTGTGTGTAACAGGTGGAGATAGTGCTGGATACTTGTGAGAAGTATTGACTATTGTAATGTTACATGTTCTCAATCATTAATATACAGATAGTGTGGGGTTTTCAGCTATAAGCTTTCCCGGGTTACATACTGTGTTAATGTGTGCATGCTCTTGATGTTTTATTGTTATTGATGTTGCTATATTGATGATCAACATAGAGGAGCTTATGTATTGTGTATGTATTCCGCAATAGTACATGATCAGGATAATCTCCATTGAATATGTGTTTATTATTCAAAATTTCTACATTTTCATGTTTGTAGTTTCAACAGCTCAAAGCGATTTTTATTGACAGTTAGTTTTTATTTTATTATTTAAACCCTTTCATGTCTTTTAAGAAAGGGTCCTCAATTTGTATAAAATTTGACTTGAGAAGTTGCACTTTTGTACTTTTGAATATATTTTATCAATAGTGGATCAAGGTTCTACATTTTTGTGAAGAAACTTTTTCAAGACCTGCACTTTTGTATCTCCTGGAAGTTTTCTCAAATAAAAAAGTGGAATCAAAGTGTTATTTGTATTAGCAAGACTCAAATGCATGTGGTATTTCTGTCACTATTCTTTTGTTTTGTTTCCTTATGTGATGAAGCATTCCTTTTAAAAGTTGCTATTGTTGATGTATGTATGCTTTTCAAATAATTCTTTATCATGTCATTTTTGAAGATTTAGAATTGTTATACTTTAAAGGTATATGTTAGCGATACACATTGTTATGAATGGGATATGTTTTATTAATAATTACTTTGTTTAATTTCTTAAACAAAGTAATCATTATCTACGAATGCATCTTTCTATAGATTAGTAATTCATCTATATGATTATTTGTCTATTAGAAATAATCAGAAATTGCATTGTTAGTACATTACCCGGGTTAGATAAGTATATTTGTATATTTTTGAGTTATAGGTTAAAACAATTATCATCTTTATTATACATTATAAAATAATCATCCATCAAACTATTCATTATATGGGAAACTGGTCCCATAATATCTAGTCGGCGCTACCACACCAAACAGAAAAGGAGTTGTACTAAGGTATGGACCGGATGGTTATCCCCAATGTTGGTGTTAGGATTTTAAAGGGATCAACATGTTGGTACACTCAAATTCTATTCTGCATGATAGCATAATTTTTCCCCTTCTCGACTAACTAAAATACACCCTGCTCCTGCACCGTCATTGGATTTTGATCCATCAAAATATAAAGACCAAAATAAAGGCTTATCTACAGATTTATTTACAAGTTCATCAGCAATACTAATACATCTTGATGTATCAGTATGAGAGAAATTTTCAATTTGTGACATGATACTATTAATAGGAAAAGGCGATTGTTGAGCATTAAAATTTCCAAAGAATGACTCAGCTGAGTAATTTCCGAGAATGTTGTTATTGAAAGCTACAGGCTGGTTTTCATGTTCAAACTTCGTTATTGTATGAGTCATGTGTTTTTCCTAATCTATTTTGATTTGATTTGGTTTCGCTTTATAGGGAAGCCACATGTGAGACCAATCAGTGGAAATGTAACCATGGAGTTTCTCAGACCAATCCCTGCTTAGAATTAAACCATAAAACTCAGGGATGTCAGCAATCAATATATCAATTCTTTGAACTACTCTGGGATCAGTCGATAACCTAATAGTAACTGAATTAATCTCTCCTAAAACTTGAACTTTAGTTTGATCTAATTGAACAATATGAACTGCAGATTTCTGGGGCTCAATGTTTAATTTGGAGCAAACTGGGGCTGGCATTATGTTTGATGAAGCCCCGGAATCTATCAGACAGTTATATAGATTTCTATTATAGATCTCATAAGTCAAGAGAAAAGGAGGAGTATGAGAATTAGACCTATCTCCAATCAAAACAACACCAGTAACATCTACTTTATCCGATGTTGGCTTACGTGATCCTTTCGCTGCCTTGGATAATACATTGGTTGGAAGAGGAGAAGAAGGTACTACATTTAACTCTTTAAGTAACAACTTCTGTTGATGTTTGAGATTGCTAAGTTCATATAAAGAAATATTTTCTCGAGTCTTCTTCATGTCTTCCACAATGTTGTAATCCATAGAGTCAAAGACTACAAATGTTTTAGATGATGAGGGTGGATTGGAGGATGATGGTTGATTTTGGGTAGGCACAACTGGAGTTTTCTTCATGGGAGCTTTGTCTTTAGTAATAGGGCTTGAATTTTTCTTCTTTGGATTTGTTTGAACAGGCTCTACTGCATTTTTACTTTTGGTATTTACTGGGAAAGCTTCTTGTTCACTTTCAGTATCAGAGTTAGGCAAAATAAAGTCCCACATTCCATGACATTCAATCGTTTCATCTTCTTCTGTTTCCTCCGATGACAACACTGTGTCTTCATCTTCATCGTCATCTAGATCTGATTCTGCATTGGATATAGCATTAGGTGGTTTAGGGTTAGTTGACTGATTTCTTCTAAAATTTCTAAATGGTTTTTTAGTAGAAGTTTCAGCGACCTGCTTTTTTATTTCCACCATTTCATTGGATATAGTTTTCAGAACCTTTTGTAAACCTTCCATGTCATATGGGTCTTTAACTGCTTTCTTTTTTTAATCATATTTCAAAGTAACCTTTTTGGATTTTCTTTCTTCAAGAGCATTTTTCTTTTCCAAAGCAATGATACATTTTTCAACAACGATTGCTTCCTTCATATTTTCTGATAATGTGGGTTTAGCAGCCCTATCAACGAAGATGGCTATGTTTGAAGGCAAGGTAGAGATATACCATTCGCTTCAAATTTCTTCACTAGGCTTCGATGTTGTAGGAATTTTATTCAGCAGTTTATTAAATCGAGAGTTGAAGTCTTTGATGAGTTCCTTTGATTCCAATTTCAGATTGGAGAGATCATTAATCAAAGTCGTTGTGGACCTATCATCTCCAAACTTAGTTAAAAATTGCTCCTGAAAAGCATCCCAACTATTGATGGATCTTGGTGGTAATGAAAAATACCACGATTCAACTGCTCCTTGTAGAGTGTGTGGAAATAGTCTAACAACAATGTCTTCTTCTGTTACCCCATTCAAGTTTATTAACAACATGAAATTGTTTATATGTTCTTCTATTAGTATACCAATGTTAGGATTAAACTCTTTGGAAACCATTTTTCAGGATGAGCTGGTAATTGACTCAAGGGTGCAGGCATTGCGCCAGCTCCTGGATTGGTCCATGGCCTTGGTTGAGGTTGTGTCATTGTTGTGCTAACGGTAGAAGAAGGTGAGGAGGCAATTGAAAGTGATTGGGTAGAGGATGTTGGAGTATTTGTACCCTTTTGGATTATGATTTGGAGTTTTGAAATAGATGGATGACTTTGCAATGGTTTAGATGGAATGGATGATGATGAGGAAAGAGTCTCACTGTCAGACTCTACAGGTGTCTCCCTAGCACTTTTTCGACTTGGCAAAGGAAATTCAGTTGGTGGAATGCCAAGATTTTCATCTGTGCTCTAGTAAGAGGTTGGGGTGGAATATATTGCGAAGTCACATTGCCTTGGGATAACTCAGAATGTTCTTGGGATATCGAAAACCCTTGGAGTTTATGAATCAAGGACTGTACTTCAGGGGGTTCAAGAGAAGAATTGTTAGGTGTGTTTAAGTTTTTCAGCAGTGGGTGTTGTATTTTCCTTTTCAACTTCTCGCTTAAAAATAAGAGATTTAGAATGCGAAGGAGAAGTTGGAGGAGATGGTGAGGGACTTTTACTCTTAGAATGGCCTATGGATTTGAATTCGCCTGTCATTCACAGTTCATGCCCTCCTTTTAGCACCAAAAATGTTGATGCCTCTAAAATCTCAGCACCAACATTGGGCATAACCACCCGATCCGGACCTTAGTACAACTCCTTTTCTATTTGGAATGGTGACTCCGACTAGATATTATGGGACTAGTTTCCCATATAATGAATGGTTTGATGGATGATTGTTTTATAATGTATAATAAGGATGATAAGTGCTTTAACCTATAACTCAAAAATATACAAATATACTTATCTAGCCCGGGTAATGTACTAACAATGCGATTCGTGACTATTTCTAATAGACAAATAATCATATAGATGAATTACTAATCGATAGAAATATGCATTCATAGATAATGCTCACTTTGTTTAAGAAAGTAAACAAAGTAATTATAAATAAAACATATTGCATTCATAACAATGTATATCACTGACATATATCTTTAAAGTATAACAATTCTAAATCTTTAGAAATGACATGATAAAGAATTATTTTGAAGAGCATACATACATCAACAATAGCAACTTTTAAAAGGAATGCTTCATCACAGAAGGGAACAAGACAAAAGAACAGTGATAGAAATACCACATGCATTTGAGTCTTGCCAGTGCAAATAACACTACGATTCCACTTTCTTATTTGAGAAAACTTCCAAGAGATACAAAAGTGCAGGTCTTGAAAAAGTTTCTTCACAAAAATGTAGACCCTTGATCTACTACTGATAAAAATATATTTAGAATTACAAAAGTGTAACTTCTAAAATCAAGTTTTTATGCAAATTGAGGGCCTCTTCTTAAAATACATGAAAGGGTTTAAAAAATAAAATAAAAACTAACTGTCAATAAAAATCACTTTGAGCTATTGAAACTGCAAACATGAAAATTTGGGATTTGATTTATGAAAATATCAGTGCGATAGCCTTTTAACTGATTTATTGTATCTACTTCTTCTCTTGCACTTGCAGTTGACGAATTAAGAGCATTTGTTGAATTTCCAGAGGATGACTCAACCTAGAATGTAGTTGAGTTGTGTACGTAGCATCTGAAAATTCGGGAACCATGAGATTAACAGCGTCGGCAAGACATTTGGTGGCCATCTGTTGACTATGCGGCTTTACTAGGAAAAACCAAAATGCATCCCAAGTCAAGTTTTGCACTTTGCTGATTTGTTCTTCTCTGCTGGCTAGATCCTATCTCCATTGATCTTCTAGTGCTTTTGCTTTCGGGAGCTTTCTTGGAGATCTATCGGAGATCAAGTTAGCTAGATATAAGCTATCATTTACCAAATCGATCACACTGTTCATTGTAGCCCTAGCTCTGGAAGTAGCTCTTTCAGCCTTTATTAACTGTGATTCCCACTCTGAAAATAAGATTTCTTTGTGCAGCCATGCCTTCTTCTGAACTTTGCCAAGAGAGTAATTTTATGGGCTTATCATCCGTGTTTTCAAATTGTAGCTTGGTGTCAACTGCCTGTTCAATGAGTGATGCAGTGATAGTGCATAATGGGTCTGATGTTTTATGGCAAAGGATATTTAGTTGCCGAGATAAGGCTTTGGTCACTTCTAGAGCTTCTTTCTTGAATTCACCAACTTTCTGATAACCCTTGAATTTCTCTACCTGTAATTGCAACTGTGCAATTTTTTCTTCTTTAGCCTTCTTTTCTTGTTGAATTGCCGCTTGAAGCTTGCTAAGTTCTTGAGACAACTTTTGTTGTTTTTGGAGAGCCTTCTGATCGATCTTTTGTTTCTCCAGATTTACCTATTCTTTCAGTTGCTCACTCTGCGGTTTTTGTTCCGCTAGCTGTTGCTTAAGCTGACTGATCCTCTGTTGTTCCACTGTCGTTTTCTCTTAAACTTGGGTGATCCTTAGATCCTTTTCCTTGATCAGTTGGCTAACTTCAGAAGCCTTTCCCATTGTAGCGACTGTATAGGCACCTGCATATTGAGAGAACTTGGTTAAATCCTCAAAGGATTGACTTCTGAGTCTTTCCATACCACATTCATCAGTTAGCTTGAGGAGTTGAGAATGGTCCCTGGTCAATTTTTCTCTTTTTCCTCTGTCTTTTGACCATAGCCCTATGCTTTGGATTGTAAAATACATCCAGTGGTGGTATTTCCTGTACCTTTAATACAATCTCTTCGCAAGGGTTTTCTGGAATTATTTCAATATCATGTTGAGTGTTAACTGTGACGACTGCCCCTTCAATTGGAATATTAGTAACAACAGGCTCCTATGTTGCGGGCGATTTTGGCATAATGATGTTTTGGGAGTCATTCTGGTTCTTGATCATTTGATCGAACTGCTCCCTTGATTAAGTTGGAATCAATATACACATCGGTATTTAGGAGCTCGCTGGTCTTTTCATTTGTCTGCTCCTTTTCGAGACTTTTCTCCTTCTTGGGACTCTTCTCCTTTTCAGGACTCTTCTTAGTAGTTTGTTCTTCACTCTGGCCTTCTTGCTGCACCATAGGGGTAGTGTTCAATAAATCCAGAGGCAATGTTTGTAACCTTTGTGTCCTGCACTGCATAAACTTATCTGTCCCCCTGTTCCTAATTTGATCTTTGCTAGATGTTTTACCCATGAAAATGACTCAGCCGAAGAGAACAAGTCATCATAGTCATCTTTCTCATGTTAAATTAGGCAAGTTTCACCTGAGTGGTAAAGTTGTAAGCCACTGCTTTTGGATCATACTGTCTCTTAGGAATGATTGCTAACTTCAAAATTTTTATCTTCTCTGCTTCTTTCTTTGCATGTTTGAAATCATGCAGTGAATAAGTACCACAACGCAGAGGAAATGAAGGCCACAGTTGTTTCTTGGACTCTTTGAGGTTCTTGGACATTCCTGTTTCTGTTATCTGGTAAGCTATTTCTCTGACCAATAACTTATCAGGAATGTACAAGGGGAGAAAATGTGGATCTGTGGTGCTGCCAAAAATTTTGACATAGGTGAACTTTTCTTCTCCAAATCAACTATCGATTGATGTTAGGTCAATGTTGGCCTCATCGGATAACTGAGGAGCAAGTTTGTTGAATATGGCCCGGTGGACGGGTAAAACAAAACCATGGAAAATTCTATATATATGATCTTTATAATGGGCCTTCCACAAATACTTATGATAAATGTGAATAGGAGTTGGGTCTTGAGGAGTCCATTTCCAACCTAGAATGGGGTAGTCAGAGTTGAAACATATGGTATCCATGATGTAGGCGCTCATATAGAATGGGGGTATTATCCAGGTAGTTACAAACCTATTTCTTCTATAATTAAGGATTTGGTTGACTATTTTATCTGATAAAATGGTTGCCCAATCCATGATATAAGAGTTAATTGTTGCTTCCATTAAAGGCACCATTTCTATGGAAACCCTAGCTGAATCAGAGATGCCAAAGAGTCTACATATCATAGCACCAGCATAGCAATAGGGAGATGCTAAGGAGTCCACAGAGTACATATAAGAGGATTCATGCTTATGCTTGTTTGGGAAATGTCTCCATTGCTTGATAGGGTCTGACTCTACATCATTCTCCTTGGCGAAAGCTTCTAAAAATGCCTTTTTGTAATGTTTATGGGGGTTCGGAAAATGATACATCTTCTTGACATCTTTTGCCCTGAATGACCCGAACATCTTTCCATCAACTGTATAGAATGCTCTGCCTGTTATGTTGATACTCTCTATTACCCATCTCACAGGTCATTGTATGGTAACACTTTCGCATGGGCTGCTATTTTGTGGAGGAAGGAACTGACTAAATCGTTAAGAGTATTTTTTGATTTATCAGTTGAACCAATCGTTGCTCCTTCTTCTTCAATTTCGGTTGGATCCTTAGCTTTGAGTAGATTATATATGTCCTCCCATGAAGTCTTGTCGAGGCCTGAACAAGTAGTATCAGCTATCAGTACCAACTTTGCTGGTTCATCTTTCGCTATGACGGGGACCTTTACTTTTTGAGATTTCTTAGTCATTTTTGCTAGACTGATGATTTCAGATTCACTCTGCAAAATGAAACAGAAGGGCGTAACAATGGAAAAACTTGTTAAAAGCTATTACACAACGAACAAGACTAACAACGATTAAGCGCAATAGATGCTACGGATCTATGATATATTAAGCCACCATGGATGAAATCCTTGAAGGATTCAACCATAACTGCTTATTAATGATTTCCCCGTAACTTCCAACATGAAACTTTAATGCCGTGATGGTATGTCGCAGCGCAAATTTATAACGATCTTTTTTAGAATGGGTATCGCGACTTCCCGATCGGCGATTAGCGATAATCGCATATCACAGATCGGGAGTTACAAGTGCCATGCTTAAATGGTTCTTTTGCATGGTTGCGATTGCGATCAGTGGTGCGCTGGCATGGGGAGGCAACATGCTTTAAAATTGATAAATCGTTTAAATTTTCTTTGTAATTGAGTTGTAACTTTACACTGCACATGTTCGTGATACTTCATGTTTTGCCTCTATCAAAAGCGTGCTATACGATAATGAAATCTCATCAGAAGATTTCAAAGGAGCTTTTTGGGATGTGTCTTATGATTTTAGCGATGCGTGATTGCAATCGGCTTATTGCATTGGAGGTTTTCTATGCAACACTTGGAGCGATTTGTTGATGAGTAGCGATATGCTATTTCCGATAAAGTTATCGCATCAGCGGATCTCAATGGAACACTTTAAGTCCACTATTGAAATAAAGGATGTGCGCGATGTGACATATTCCTTTTATAATCATTTTCCTTCGATAAAGCTTTATGATAAGGGTTTATTATAATTCAAATCGGATCGGTCCTTATCAAGAGGACTTTCATGGGTTCGATAGATTTGCAAATTGCGATTGCGATTTAACCCATCCTAAAAGCAAATTTTATATAACCTATTATAAAAAATTATTTTCAAACTTTTTATTGATTTTATTTATATTCTAAAAGGGGACCCCATTTCTTATTAAAGTTTTATATGAAAAATTTTGAAATGGGGAGGGTTGTTGTATAGCACAACAGGGTCATGAAGCTATTGGAGGCTAGAAACAAAACGATCACAAGCAAGCCAACCTCAACCCACGGGAATGGTAAACGCATAAAACTAGGCGGTAATAATGCTCAAGATGATGAAAACAACCAAATCTTGCAGCCTCATGTATCCTAGCTAGAACAGAGGGATTTCCAATAGCTTCATGACATCTTAGCAATGTCAATCTTAGTAATGAAGAAACCCCTCACATAGGGATGGATGAAGATATTTTTTGTAATCAATGACATCTAATATTTTTTAGATCTAGTCTTGAAGATCAACTAATTAAGGCCAAAACCCCTTAAAGTGACAAACGATAGTAGTAAACACCCAGCAAGGGAAACTCAGTGCAAGTTTGTAAAGAAACTTGACATCATCCCCACAGTCGCCCTGCCCGTTGAAGATTCTTGTAGATCTGCTATGAACTAAGCTGAAAGAGGGCTCATCGGACAATTTACAGGGCTATGGCCTTCCCCCAAGGCTGTCAAGGAATGGGTACAGAGGAACTGGCGATCACTAGTAAAGGAAGCATCAAAAGTTTTCTGGTTGGTAAGGGATTTTTTGTCTTTGTTTTTGATTCAGTAGAAGACAGAAATTTCATCTTTAGGAATGGACCATATTTCATGGGACCTCAAGGTCTGTATCTAAACTCATGGTCACTAGATTTCGATCCAACACAAGATATGCCGTTAACAGTTCCAGTGTTGGTGCGCCTCCCTCATCTTCCATTGCACTGCTGGAACCCGAAGTCACTAGAAATTATTGGTAACACCCTGGGAAAATACATAGACAAAGTGGAGAGAAGGGATCAGTATTCATGTGAAAGAATATGCGTCGAAGTCGACTTGGAAATAGGTTTACTTGAAGCCATAAAGTTAACAATAGCAGATTGGTCTTATATCCAAGAGTTAGGCTATGAGCAAATACCATTCAAATGCAGAAATTGCCATGAATATGGGCATTTCGCAAGATACTGCAAAAGAAAGAAAGGAGGAGCAAGATCTAGAGAAGTCGAAAGGAGAAAAATGGATCCATGTGCAAAAAGCAGTCCAAGCCAAGGTGAGTAACAAGAATACAGGGAAAGAGGTACCGATGGAGTCTGGAACTCCCTTAACAGGAATGGTTCTAACGGAAGGAAGAGGAGAACAACCAAAGACAACAACATCAATAAACCCATTCGAAACCCTCAACACTTCAATCGAAATTCAGAAACAGAGATAGAGCAGATTGAACACCTAGTTCCTACACTTGAAGCAGAAAACAAGAGCATAGAAGTAACCCAACTTGACTCCCCAGCAGGAACCTCCTCCTCACCTACATATGCAAAAATGACAAGGAAAAAACCCCCGGAAATCTCTGGTTCATTGGAAGACGAGACATTCGAGAGACCCTCTAAAAGAGTTGGAAGGAAATCTCATAAGGAAGCCAGGGAAGAAGAGGCGGAGAGGCAAAAAATGCAAGGCAACCAATCCACCATTGAAATGTCTATCGGGAGAAACATCAGAACAAGGTCCTCTAAGGGGGGATCAACTCACTCCAATCTCGTTAAATAATGAAACTAGTCTCTTGGAATTGCAAAGGCTTGGGGAACCCTTTGAAAGATGAAGCAATCAAAGATCTTTTCAAAATAGAAACTCCTGAGATCCTCATGCTCCAAGAGACTAAGATTGAAGGGGAAACCCTTCTTGAGATCAACAAATTAAAATGGGGCAAAAATGCAGGAAAGGCCATTAGTGCAAGAGGTTCCTCTGGTGGCCTAGCAACATTGTGGTCGGAGGACAAGTATCAACTAGAAAGATCCTTTGAGACCCAACATTGGATATTCACCGAACTTCAGCACCTCTCTAGTAAGCTCTCCATCTCTCTCTTCAACCTTGATGTTCTAGTCCACCTTACAGAGAAGAAAGAATGCGGGCAGACCTTGTCTGATTTCTTAGACATTTACTCTCCTCAGAATATAATAGTGGCTAGAGATCTCAACCTCGTCATTGATACAAAAGAAAAGAGAGGTGGCAATAGTGGTAGGGACCAAATGCTTCCATTAGTAGAGGAGATAATACTTCATTGGGATCTTCTTGACTTCAAACCGAAGAAAGGTCTTTACACCTGGACAAACAATAAAGTTGGGGTAGAACACATCTATGCTCGCCTAGATCATTTACTAGCACATAGCTCTTTGTTGTTAGGAAAAACACTAATCTCCACGAAAATTCTCCCAAAGATGGCCTCAGATCACAAACCTATTCTCTTACAGTTGGAAGAGGAATAAAATTTGGGCCCTATCCCCTTTAGATTCAACTCGATTTGGTCAGGGAAAGAAGGGTTCATGGAAATTGTTCTAGAGGCATGGTCCATACCCGTGACAGGATCTCCCAGCTTCGTGTGGGAGCAGAAACTAAAAATAACCAAGAGAGCTCTGAAAAAATGGATTAAAGAACCCTGAAATTCTCCCACCAGTAATAAAAAGGAGATAGTTTAGTTTTTATCAGATCTGCAAATGGATTTGGAAAGTAAGGAGATCTCTGCTTCAAATTTAGAAAAGGAACAAGCTGCCCAAATCAAATCATTTCGCACTTTCCGCCATGAAGAAGAGACTTGGAGGCTTAAGTCTCGTAGCCTGTGGCTTAAAGATGGAGACCAAAATACCTCTTTCTTCCATAGGCAATATAGAGCCCGACTATCTCGAAATCATATCTCTGAAATCGCTTGCTCAGATGGGACTGTGCTCAAAGGCCAAGAACAACTAAAAAAGGCAGCCGAAAATCATTTCCAGAATTTGTATAAAGAGGATGGGAATGGGAGTGAAGAAGTCATCTCTAAATTTCTCTCCCACATACCATCTTTGGTAAGCAAGGAGGACAACACTAGTCTTACGAAACCTTTCTCCAAGGAAGAAATCTATAAAGTAATATGGTCCATGGAACCAGAGAAGGCACCAGGACCTGACGGCTTCTCAATTCATTTTATTAGAATATGTTGGGAAATAATAAAAATTGATCTTCTGAGGATGATTAATGATTTTTATCAAAAATCCAAAGTGGGAGGCAATACTAACTCTACCTTCCTTGCATTAATACCAAAAGAAGTGAAGAAGTGAAGGCACTTTTGAGGGGTTTAGGCCAATCTCGCTTTGCAATGCATAATACAAAACACTGACAAAATTGCTGGCAAACAGAATCAAGCCATTGCTTGGGAAACTAATTTCTCCCACCCAAGGAGGCTTTGTCAAAGGGAGACACATACTAGACAATGTAATATAGGTGCAAGGAGTCATACACTCCAGTTACCTTCTGCAAGAGCAAGGTATGCTCATAAAGCTCGACATGGAAAATGCGTTTGACAGGGTAAATATTTCTTTCTTGTACAAGGTCCTCCTTTCCTTTGGTTTTAGCTCTAACTTTGTCAATTTGATTAAAGCTTGTACTGAAAAGCCATGGATAGCACCTTTAGTTAATGGTAGGCCAACAAACTATTTTCAAGCCTTGAGGGGAATAATGCAAGGTTGCCCCCTCTTCCCTTTCTTGTACATATTGATGGCAGATTTGTTAAGTAGAAAACTGACAGTTGAAAAGAAAGCAGGGACAACTCTAGGAGTCAAGTTGACGAAAGGGCTAGAACTTCTCAACCATGCATTATTCACAGATGATTCTCTTCTTCCAGGCGGAGCCTCCATCAAGATAGCCAAAATTTACAGTGGAATCCTTCAAAAATACTGCAGCATATCAGGAGCTCTTATAAATAAAAGGAAAAGTGCAGTATATGGGTGAATGTGTATCAAAAAGCAATTCAGAGAATAGCCTACTCCTTAGGCTTTTTGGGATATGCTTCTTGGGATAAAATCAAATATCTCGGGTTACCAATAACCCTGGGCTCTAACAAATTATCGTTGTGGAAAGAGGTAATAAGCAAAATTAAGTCCAAGATTACAGCTTGGGGAGGGCAATGGCTCACCAATGTTGGCAAACTCATCTTTATAAAATCTATTTTGTCCTCCCTGCCAATTTATTAGGCCTCCGTTCTGTAGGCTCCAAAGAAGATCACAAAACAGATCTCCAGAATGATCAGGAATTTTCTGTGGAGAGGAGGAAGAGGAGATCAAAGAAAAATCCATTTAGTGAATTGGGATACAGTTAAACGTCCCATCTATGAAGGAGGCCTGCAAATAAGAGACCCATGCCTTGCTAATCTGGCTCTTGGAGGAAAAATACTCTGGACCCTCTTCTCAAACAGCAAACACCCTGTCAGCCAGGTCATAAATTTTTTTATCTAAAAGGCTCAATGCTAAGAAACATTCAGATAGATAACACCATCAAAGGGACGTCGATATGGCACCTCTGCCACCAGGGGCTTGAGTTCTTTCAAAATCACTTGTATCACATCCCTGGCAATGGAAAAAACACAATGCTGTGGCAAGACGGCATAATGAGACAATTTCCTCTAAGCAAAAATGAAGCAATCAAAGAAATCAAGAACTTCCTCATGCAATAAGGAATCCTCACCCTGGCAGATATTTCGACTTGGGATGACTCCAAAAAATGGAGAAATTGGGAAATTCCACAAGTTCCTGAACAACTGCGCAGTTAAAAGACTCTCCTGGAAGAAGCGCTAACGGGCCTGGCACCGGTTCACATGCGTTCGACGGATAAATGGGGATGGGGAAAGACCGGAATTTACAAGGTAAGGCATGGATTTGCCTCTCTTCAAGCACAACAAGCTTCGAGCCACACTGCTTCGGTGTGGAAACAGATTTGGGATCCTCTTGGGCTTCCCAAAATAAACTTCTTCACCTGGGTATTAATGCATGGGAAAGTGCTAACTAGCGACAATTTGAGTAAAAGAGGCATTCACGGGCCACATTGGTGTTTTCTATGCTACAAAGCTCAGGAAACCATGGAGCATGTGTTCGTGGATTGCACTTTTGCTCAAGAAGTCTGGGACTGCATCCTTCAAGGCCTCGATGTCTCTGCCCCATCGCAAGTCAAAATAACTAACCCTTTTCAGCACCTGGAGAATGTGATATCCTCATAGGACCCAAAGAAAGACAACATGGAACATAATCTGGAACGCAGTTCCTAAATACGTCTGTTGGAAAATATGGCTCGCCAGAAACGATAAGATCTTCAACAACATTTTGAATTTCCCATTGAAGGTGGTAGCAAAAGCAAAAGCACTACTCCTCGAGACTGTGGCTAATCACCCCCTTAAAAATGATAACATGCTTCTCCTTGAAGAAAAGAAATGGATGGGGACATATATATTTTGAGACAGGATAAAGAACACCACTTGCCCCAGTAAAACTCTTGTATGGAGATTACCGGAAATGGACTTAGATGTTCAAGATTGGTGGAGGAAATAGGGTAAAACAACAATCTTTTTTGATGGTGCCTCCAAAGGCAATCCAGGGATAACAAGAGCAGGTAAAGTGATCTACTACTCGGAGGGAATTCGAGAAGATAGTTTCAACTAGGGTCTTGGACAGAGAACCAACAACCAGGCAGAAATCCTTGGGCTGCTAAAAGCTTGTCAGATAGCACATGAAAAAGGCAATAAAGAAATACAAGTATTCGGGGACTCAGAAATTTTGATAAAGATATTAAACTCGGAGGACCACTTCAGCAATCTCATGCTCAACAAGACACTTCAAAGGCTGAGATACATGCTCCAAGATTTCTCCTCCTACCTTCTTTTCCACATTCTATGTGGCTCAAATAAGGAAGCAGACACAAAAGCAAACCAGGCATGCCTCTTGCCACAAGGAGCTTTCATCAAGAATGATGAAGAATCTACATGGATCCCAATCCCGTAATCTAGAGTAAATCTACACCTATGTAAGCAAAGGATAACTGCAACTAAAAGTATTTCTGAATATTGTAATGATGGTTGTTTTTGGCCTCGACCCAACTGAGTTTAAATAATTAATGTAACCGTTATAGTTAAAAAAAATGTTTAGATAACATAATATAACATGACATTACAACATCTCTTCCATATTGGGATGGAGAGTGTCTCTCCACAAAAAAATGTAATATATATATATATATATATAATGTGAAATGAGAGGTGGTTTTTTAGCATGTGGTATTGATGAGCCATGGTATCGGCCCATGGTGTGGTATGGTGAATAATATCTATGATAAAGTGGGATGAGTATCCATGGTTAAAAGTCTTGTTATATTGTAAGTATTATTTTGATTGTGAAATAAGAGATGATTTTTGGGCATGTGGTATTGATGGGCCATGGTATTGGCCAATGGTATGGTGTAATCACTGGGGGTGAATATCCATGATTAAAAATCTTGTTATATTGTAAGTATTTTTTTTTTTTTTTGTGCTTATTAATGAAATTTAAATATGATTACAACATTATTATTTAAATTTATATGGTAAAATGGATCTTAATTTATAACTACTATTTGTATCATATATATTTTGATGTGATAGAGGGGTAGATATACCTTTATATATATATATATATATATATATATATATTTTCCCCTTACAGAGAACCAAATTAGATGGTTCAAAGTACATGTGATTAATCTAAATCACAATAAAAAACATGTTATAATTAAATTAAATTCAAATAAAATATTTATAAAATAGTTTGATTGTGAAATGAGAGATAGTTTTTAGGCATGTTGTATTGAGGACCCATGTATTGTAACAAAGCCGATTTACAAGTTAGTAATATCTATGGAAAAGTGTAGATGAATATCCATGATTAAACATATTGCTATATTGTAAATATTAATTTTTTTATGGCTTATTAATTAAATTTAAAAATGGTTATAGATTTATTATTCTATTTTATAAGATAAAATGTATTTTAACTTATTGTTTCTATTTATAAATGATATATTTTAATAATATGAACTTCTTTTATCTAAAAAAATTTGTAAACAAAATTACAATGTAACACTTTTTTTTTATTATTTTAATTTTTTACAGACAAAATATTTCTTTAGTGGAGTGTATATAATTTTTAATAAACATATAACTTAGATAAATGTCTTTCAGAGTAATCACATCATTTGGATTTGGTCGACATTTCTAACCAACTAATGTGGTTTATCCTTAGGACAAGGTGAGAAAATCAGAATCTTCAAGAATAAATAGCATGCATGCATCATTTGCCAGAGTTTCCAATAGCTAACTCTGAGCAATGATGCATCCATGCTATTTATTCTTGAAGATTCACTGATTTTTAGTTGGTTCTAAATGTTGACCAAATCTTAATAATATGATTAATCTGAAAGACATTTATCTACAATATAGATCACAAAATTTTAAATACGACTAACTTATTAATCTTTTCTATACTCTAAATAAAAATATTTATATAAATTCAACATATTAAACCCCGACCTAAAAAATGTTAAGACATTTTCTTAGGTCACTCCTATACCATAACTCCTATACAAATTGTAAAACGCTCTAAAACATATATTCGCAAACATTAATGTAAAATTCTTTAATTTTTTTTTAGGAATTTAGAATTTTATATATAAAGTGAAGCTGATGTGAACGTGACTATATTTCGTGATCGCTATATTCGTTCGGGAGGGGCTCATAGAACAGGATCTTATCATTTCCTAAAACGATTTTAACACTTCACCAAGCAAAAGTCAGGAACGGCGGCTTTCTCGACAAGGGCAACGGCATCGGGTTTTCAGAGACTCATTCCCTTTCCTTTACTCAACTGTGGTTCGCTTCGATCGACAGAATTTTATCCCCATAACGTATGTATTCATGTCCTCCCCTGTAGAATCTTCTACGCAATAAAACTAGAAATGGGTGCCCCTTCTCGACAAATGTAATGGCAGATCGATTAGGGTTTTTCTTTTTATTTTTGTATTTTATTCGTAGAAGGGCAATTTTTAAAGCGTATATATGACCAAATATTCGAAAATTTCATCAAACGTCCGTGATCTGGAGTTAAATCTAGCAAATTTTTCTTCGTTTGGCCGGAAATTTTAATTTATGTGCAATAACCTCCTATTGGCTTTGCGGGTTGCAGATTTTGTCACTTGTGCCGAGCCAAATTCGGCCCGTGTAGATAAATATTGATTAAATCACAGGGAAGAGAGGAGGGTCTGGGCAGCAGAGGAATACAGGCGACAGGTAAAGAGGATGGCTCACAGACTGCTTAGAGACACAGAGGCCGATGGCTGGGAGCGTTCTGATTTCCCCATTATATGCGAGTCCTGCCTCGGTGATAACCCTTACGTGCGAATGGTAAGTCTGGAACTCATTATGTTTCGTTTCGGCTTATTTTTCAAAATCCTGATACCAACTTCTACAAGACCGTTTTAACAGAATCGAGAGTTGAATATAGTTATAATTTAATCAAATTTTGATTAACAACCTCATGTTCTAATCGTGTCGACACCCTTTTTAAACGACGTCTCTCTTTGGGTGTGCCTGCTTGTGCGTTTTGCTGCTTGTATTGATACCAGTATATCCATAAGCTAGGCTCTTCCCATGGTCACTGGGAAATAAATTCAATGAATGCTAAAATAACATTAGCATAATATCAACACAGAGCACCGGTCTTATTTTCCAGGCTTCTTATTCCCATTTACCATTATCACAAACCTAAAGAGTGTCTGAGGATAAGGAGTAACGAGATATTTCAACTGTTTGGTTAATCTAAATTTTGCCGATATATTTCTGGTTTTGTCATTTCTCAAGCAGCAGCGTTTGTCTCCCGTGTTTAATGTATTTACGATTTATATGCTCTGTATGTAGGGTTCTACATGTAGATCTATGGTGTATTATTGTGTGTTTGAACTTTGATGTAGGTCCTTTTTCTAAACGTTAAAAAAAGTTACATCGTTATGTCTGTATTTTATTTCTTTAATGATAGTTTTTCGTTTGCTCATATATATACTTGACCACCTGTCCTATTGTGGGGGTCTATGGTGTCACAGTGCCAGGTGACTGACATGTTATGTGACGTTTGAAACTTTGAAGGTTATAGTTGCTTAGAGTTTTAATATCCATGCCAGAACCCTAATTTGGGATTTTAACGGGCTGCATTGGCCTGGAAAGGGACTGTGACTGATGAACTTAACTTTAATCTTGAAGGTAGAGCTCTCTTTAATAACAAGTTTGCAGGCAACGAGGATTTCAAGGAAGTGGTGGGGATTTCTTTAAGAACAATGACCTTTTCTTCTGGAGATGGTATCCAATATTCTCATGGAAAATCCTGGCCTACTTAGAATACCTATTTAGATTAATGTAAAAAACTCCATGGCAATGCCGGAGTGTAATAGTTACACTCAGATACAGCGTAAACTGTGCGGCAGAAAGTGCCCAAAAATACGATTTTTATTTCCTTCTTCACATATATATTTGATGCCCATGAATTTGCCATCTGCTTGCAAGTTAGAACTCGGTGGCCAGCTAATAACCCATCAGTAACTTTTGGATGAGGGTATGATCTGTGAGAACTTGTGGATGAGGGCATGATCTATGACAACTTGTTGGAGACTTGGACTTGCCTGCAGAGAGTCAGAACTGAGACCATTTTAATTCAACTTAGCAGCAGGGTTGAGCAGACCTTCACACAAGAATAATAGGAAGACTTGGTGACTTTTTCAACTATGATTTGGATAAGGCTGCTATACTTATGCTTGAAATGATCTAGCTTCACTCTTTTCAAATATCATACCAGTTTTTTCCAAGAGCTTATTCTGAGGAGACTGTTTAACTATCTGCCTAAAGTTAGCATAGTGGCCAGGAGCCATCTTGAATTAAGAGGTCCAAATTCCCTTGCCAGGCACCCAGTGTACCAGACAACACACCATGATCCATGTTTAACCTGTAAGGCTGTAACCCATTCTTGAGATGAAAATGTTTGTCTTTACTGTTGTAGCTTGTACCACCTTTACCTTCCCTTTTTGGATTGACTTTGAAGGTGTGATTGTATTCCGGCATTTGGTAGTAGCCAGGAGCCGTCTGGAATTCAGAGGTCCAATTTCCCTTGCCAGGCACCTAGTGTACCACACAACACACCATGATCTATGTTTACCTATAACACGTTCTCCACATGACAATGATTTTGTCTTCACTGTTGTAGCTTGTACCACCTTTACCTGCTATTTCTGGATTGACTTTCAGGGTATGATTGAATTCCACCATGTGGTACACAATAGCTTAGTTTAATTGAGATCATTGACCATGCTAGTTTCTCTTCTAGGCTGCTAGCTCACTTTAATGTTCATCAAAAAATGAGAAAGTGGTCAAGAAGGATGATCTAAATTTTTTAAAATTTTGAGGGGTGCTGTTGTTTACAACTTTGATGTACTGTCTGTAGGAACGACACAGTAGGCAAGTTTGAAATTATACACAACACTGTTCATAGGAATCAAACCTGGTTGTCAGTGAAGATGGCAACGTGGTTTAACAATTTAGGTCCCAGGAAATAAGGTGCTTCTGTTCTTTCTTTTTGTTTAATGGACCAGATCTTGAAATCTGATTTTGCTTCAAATTTGATAAACAATATTGCTGTCACATGGGGTTTTGATTTTTTATTTGATTTAAAAATGAAGAATGCAATTGTCTGTGATGCGAGCCGGCAGGTAAATTTGAAATCATATACATCACTGTACCTAGCACTCAAACCTAGGTATTAGCTAAGATGACAACAATACTTAACTACTTAGCCTTTGGGGACATAGGTAGATGGGCCTATACTTCCTTTTATTGTTCAATACATCAGATCTAGACATCTGACTTTCCTTTCAAAATTTGATACAATATTGTCTAGCATGAAGTTTTTGATTTTTCATTTGGTTTAATAATGAAGAATTCATTGGACTTTTACAATGTCAAATTTGTTTGGGGTTGGATAATAGGATAGGCTTTTCGAAATTATTGACTTAATGACTTAATTACGTTGGATAAAATAGTAGGGAGATAGACTTTGAGAGGTATTATCCTCTCTTATTTCTCTAGTTATTTTATTGTATCATTACTTAAAACATAAAAGAGATCGTATATTCAGAGACTTGGTCAAGCTGTTATATATGTCTTGCGTTTTAACATTAATTCGTTTTTTAAGTACTTGTGTCATTTCAGTAAGTAGAGATATAGAATAGAGCCATGCAAGGAGAAAGAGAAAGACACTATTCTCCAAAAGTTATGATGCATGAAATTGCTTATTTCAAATTTTAGCGCTTGTGTACTATGTGGAATGTATATTTATATATGGCTTGTAAAAACACTGACATATGTGGTGGAATTAAGTTTAAATGAATTTTTTTTGGGTGCAGACGAAGGCAAATTTTGACAAAGAGTGTAAAATTTGCACCAGACCATTTACAGTTTTCAGGTGGAGACCAGGCCGTGATGCAAGGTACAAGAAAACTGAAGTTTGCCAAACATGCTGTAAACTCAAAAATGTTTGCCAGGTGTGTCTGCTTGATCTTGAATATGGATTGCCAGTCCAAGTTCGAGATACAGCCTTGGCCATTAACTCCAATGAAGCTATTCCGAGGAGTGATGTTAATAGAGAGTATTTTGCTGAGGAACAGGATCGCAAGGTGCATTTTTCTACTCTTGTCAATCCATGAATTCTATTTTATGTAGGAAAGTCAATGTAGATTCCAAGTGTAATGCTAGTCTCTAACTGCATTCTATTTAATTATTTATCATAATATATATAACTTCATGTTTTATGTTGTTTTATAGAAGGATTCTCTGTTTTGCAACTTCTACCTGTAGTTTTTTTGGCTCTCAGTTATGATTTTGTGATGTTCTTAAATATACACCCATTTCTTAACCTTTTGCTGAATACATTCTCTTTAGAATCTAGCCAACCTCAAAGTCCCACAGAAATAGAAAATTTCAGGTGCCATTTTAGGCATTGTATTTCTTTTTTCCATGGAAAAATTTGTGGGAAACCCAAGGGAAGCTTCTTCACATTGCCATTGTAATAACACATCCGCTATTGTAACAAGTTCTCCCAGGACCAATTTGACCCCCTATTCTACTTCATGCAAACTTTTTCTTCTTCTCACCCTCACTTCAAACTTCTCTATCCTTTCCTTCTCTTCCTTTCACTCCTGGGCAATGTTAACAGAATCAAATCGTCACAGAACTGGTAGACCCCCCCCCCGCCCCCCCCCCCCCCCCCCTCTCTTCCTTTCACTCCTGGGCAATGTTAACAGAATCAAATCGTCAACAGAACTGGTAGAGCCCCCCCCAAACTGGGAACTGGTGAAAACTAGGCTGAAACTGGTAATACCATACCAAAAAACCTGTTGATAAAAAAATATAAAATATTTAAATTTTAAAGGAAAACATATGTATTCATATGCATCCTTATGAATCCAAACCATTTATACACAAATAAGCAAAAGTTCTACCAGTTCCTCTCTGGTTCTGATAACACTGCTCCTGGAAACCTCCACCAACTAATTCCTCCAGGCCAAGATTTCTAAACTCCAAACATCTGTCAAATCTACTGGTTCCTCTTATAACTTATTCTTCTTACCATCGAAGAGGGGCTCTATAGATATGCACATCTTCGAGATTTGACACCTTTGATCTGATTTTGAATGAGGTTGCATATTGTCTCCTTTTGCATGAAGTGTGGTTTGCATGAAAAACCTGTGGATATAATGCCAGAACCAGTGGAGAGATGATCCTGAACTGCAGCACCTGCAGTGACCTTAGTGCCTGTTCTATCATCCTGTTCTACCAGGATAATTTTGCTTTCTCTTATAGTTAGAGTGGGATAAATATCCTTTCTAGAAGCCCCCCTTGCCATCTGCAGTTAGAATGTTACTAGGGTTTGTGGAAGGAGCTAGAATATGATCTCTTGTTCCTTGTTAGACTCCATATACTGTGACACTAAGTCTCATTCCAACGAGCAAATAGCTCGTCCCTTGACCTGTCTCATTCCAATGAGCAAATAGCTCATCCCTTGACCTGAATACAGAATAAGTCCTCCCCTCTCCAAATAATCCTCAATTTCTTCCTCCATCGTTATATTCTTGTTCTATTGTCCATTATCAAATAAATACCATATTCTTGTGAACAGCATGAAATCCTTTACATTGCAGATTTGTAAGTAGCGCAATCCAAATTCTGGGAAATTTTATGGAATATTGGCTTGCTGGAATTTTAATCATATAATTCTGCAAAATGCCTTGCAATGTAGGTTAAGAATCAGTGGTATGAGGAATTGGCAAGTGTATCTAGTTCATTCATTCATTAAAAGTAGAACATGAAGAGGGATTACCAGAAAATTTCTTAGATAATCATGTTCATCGTATGAATTTGCACAGGTAAATATGAATAGAAGAAGCAAGTTAATAAAATGTTTAAGGACTGAGGATCATCCTGAGTTACTAGGGAACAGATCTGGATCTGGATTATGGATCTACCAGACTTTCGAAAAGCTAGGATCTGGATGCTGTGGGGAAATGCCATGTATAAGAAAAAAATGTAAAAAGAAAAGAATAAGAAAATATATTCAAAGTTAAGAAGCAAAACCATTCATGAATCACAAAAGTATAACTGAAATAATTAGATAGTTTATAACTTTATAACTCTGAAGACTGAAATCATGATGCATCATACCTTGTACAAAAAGGATAAAATTGTAAATACAAAATAGAGTCTTATCAATCATCACACTGTTGAGAAATCAAGGGCAGCTAGATTAGGGTGATTTCTCTTAATTTGATAACTGATTGTGATGTTCTTTTACTTAACTTGATGTACATGTAGTTAGCTTTTTCTTTACTTGATTATTATAGTTTTCTTTTGTCATCAAACAGCTACCAAACCATGAAGATCAATAACACACGAGGACACAAGATATAGGCTGTAAGCCAGTGCCAAAACCTCTCCTCTTGAGAGGAAAACCCACAAGAATTCTTCTCTTTAGAATCTTCAAATGACCTACAACCCAAGACAAAGACCCCTCCAAGACCAAGTGAAACTTTTCCTTGATTAACTTGCTTTTCACAAAGTCAACCCAAGTCAAACTTGCTTCACAACTGCTGCGACTTCTTCCTTTGACCACAATTTTGGACATGCAACTTACAATGGCAATTTTCGGCCTAGCTGCAGAAACCCTAGCTTCACACATGTGGGAAAAGATGGTGAGAAATGTCTCTTTCTTCCTTTTGAACCCCAAACTTCAACCTTCTATAGTGACTGCAGTTTCAGTCTTGCTGTTGCAGAGGATGCCATAGTTTACTCGCATGTGTGAGATGATGTAACCCAAAACAGTCTCAAAAATGCTTCGATCCTTCTTTCTTGAGTTCTTCTCTTCTTCGCTTGATGTTAGTCTTCTTTTTTTGTCTTTTCGTGAGCTGATTGGATTGTCCTCAACTTTCAAGTGTGGTCGAATGCCTTGTCTATATAGCCTTTTATTGGAGCTCAAACTGTCATAGTGAGGCCCACTTGTCATTGCTAGGTTGACTGGTCTTCTTGTAAGCCGACTTGTTCTAGGAGGAGGACATTTGATTCTTTGACTCTAAATAAATATTTTTTACATGATAGAACATGCCAAATAGGCTCTTTACATATGACAATGACTTCTTTGACTTTTTGACTTCACGACTTCTATATAGCCTTTTCTTGGAGCTCAAACTGTCATTGTGAGGCCGACTTGTCTCAGTCCTCTTCAGAGCTTTCCCACCAGCATAATAAGAAACTGAAAATTAAATTTTTAATGTCTTGAACCTTTCCTTGAGCTTTATCATATGCTTTACAGCCTTCAGGTAATTAATAACTTAGCTATAACTTACCTTATAATATCCACTGTGTGGGGTTTCAAACACGTGGCAAAACCACCTTTAATAAAAATTCAAAAGCCCCTAAAACTCTAATTTTATTTGCTTGAGATCTGGCATGTGACGGCGAGCTGGTAGAGGATTTGTTTTGGCAGCAGTGGATCTGTTTCTGGGCTTGAATGATCCATTTATGTGTCAGATCCTATGCAGATGTGGGCTGATTTGTATTTGTATCGTGATGTGAAATGTGGATCTGCAGATCCTGCTTCAAGCCCCTGTGGATCTGGTAGTCCAGTGGCCTTTAAGTCATTGATGGTACACCTTTAGTGGGTAGTTACAGCCCACATTGATGCTTAATAGCTTGCCTTAGTGGTCCCATGTTTAGGGTTTGAGGGTAGCTAAAGCAAACCCTGTGCATTTGTATTTGATGCTTTACCTCATTTGTAAACATCATATGATCTAGTCTGAACATCATTCATTGATTATCTGCATATCGAGGATATTCACTATATTGTTATTCTGAGTTGTCCATATGTGTGGAGACTACTTTCCTAAAGGCTTATTTGTATCAACTTTATCACTTGAAAAAAGTTGGTTTAATTGTGTTTGCTGAAAATCTATTTCTTTGAGGTAAAGGCCTATTGTCTGCTGATTCTGCGGGACAGAGCAAGAATAGCTAAATGGATTGATAATTAGTTAACTGGTTAATGTTTGGTTAAATGTTAGTCCTCTTTATGTTAGCTTGCTCTTTTTGAGGCAAAAGACTCATCGAATGTGGCTTTTGCAGGCTAGAGCAGGAATAGATTATGAATCATCATATGGAAAGGTCCGTCCAAATGATACGATATTGAAGCTTCAAAGGACAACACCATATTACAGAAGAAACCGTGCTCATGTATGTAGTTTTTATGTTCGTGGTGAGTGTACACGTGGTGCTGAATGTCCATACCGGCATGAGATGCCTATAACAGGGGAGCTTTCTCAGCAGAATATAAAAGATCGATATTATGGGTAAGCATTATTGTCTAAATATTCTTGATTCAGTTGATTCTTTGGTGTGTTGAAGTTATTGTCTGATATATTTTGAGGTGCAATCCATAATCATTTTTTGGCATTCTTTTGAAAGGATCTGACAAACTTTAAAAGAAGCTTGAACAAATATATGCATTCTTATGTATTGGCAATTGCTCATTACATCATTCTGTTCTGATTGTTAATTAACTATACTTTTATAGTTTTTCTGCAAGGTTGGAGTATGCATATTTTGTCAGGAAGAAAAATAATGGGGCCTTTTCTTGACCATGATTTAACAAATTTCATTACATCGTTAAATTGTTGTCAATATAGATAACTTCCTTCTTGAATCTAATGGTTTTTTATGATTTATCTCTGAGCAGAGTAAATGATCCAGTTGCAGCAAGGTTGTTGAATAAAGCTGGTGAGATGCCTTCTCTTGTTCCTCCTGAAGATGAGAGTATAAAGACTCTGTATGTGGGTGGGCTTGATTCAAGGGTTACTGAAGCTGATCTTAAGGACAATTTTTACGCATATGGTGAAATTGAGTCTATCAGACTAGTCTTTCAAAGAGCATGTGCATTTGTTACATATACAACCAGAGAAGGGGCTGAGAAAGCAGCAGAGAATTTGTCCAACAAGCTAGTTATAAAAGGCTTGAGATTAAAGCTGTTGTGGGGAAAGCCACAGGCTCCTAAACCAGAAGTTGAGAATCAAGGAGATGAAGCTGCAAAAATTATTAGTGGTATGCTTCCAAGAGCTGTTGTTTCACAGCACCAAAGCCAACAGCAGCCACAGAACAGTCAGGAGCAGCCTTCTCTAAATTACTTCAATATTCCTCCTCCGCCCCCACCATCAGAAAGGACATACTATCCATCCATGGATCCTCAAAGAATGGGAGCTGTTGCTCCAGCACAAGAGCCTGGCAGCAGTAAACAAGGCACAGCAAATGAAGGGCAGGAGGGTCAACATTCTCAATCGGCTCCACACGGGCCTCCAGATGGTTCCTACTATGGATCACAACAGTCTCAAGAAGGTCAATATCATCACTATTATGGGCCTTCTTATGGACCTCCGCCACCATATCAGCAATATCCACCATATCAATCAGCCCCACCACCGCCACTACCCCCACCATATTATCACCCGCAGTATTAACACAAGCACTAATATTTGTTTTCTTATTTTTATGTATTTTCTTTATTATGAAAGAAACGCCAACTTTCAACATGGGATATATGTAATCACCGAGATTCAAAAGTGGTACTGGTTATGCACTTGTTATAATCATCTGTATGCTACTATATGGGGACAATTATTATTCTCAAATGTGCTTCAAAATGGTCGATCTCTTCTGCCCTTGCATGTTTTGGTTTGTGTGTGCCTTATTTAGGTAATTAGTGGATAAACTTGTTTTGTGGGCTCCGAAAACCTACTAAAGGCTTATTGAATATAGCCAATGTGGACACAAAGACCACATGCTATAATATACTTTTAGTACATGAATATTTCAAGCAATAAATTTTGGGAAGGTTAAGTGCTAGAATCCTAGGTTATATGCATATCTTGCTATAGGCTTCTGTTCTCTACAAGCCGTGCTATATGCATGTTCAACTATGTGGATTACTTATCCAAATTAAATAGTAGAATCAGCTTTAGAAACTTTGCTCAACTTGGAAGGATTAAAGTGAACTTGTTGGTTTGTGGCTGAAGGTATTTATCTTATGAAAATGGTGGCTCCTCGTCTGTACAAAGTTGAACCTTGTATCCTTCAACAGAATCCACGCATCATGTTTTATTTCGATTTACGTTGAATAGAACTGTTCTCTGAAATTGCTGCATTTGGAATATGGAATTTAACTCCTTTTTGGACTGCAAGTTTTGGAATTTCGAGTATAATGGTCTGCCATCTCTGAATGGCAGGGGTTTGCGAAATCTGAAATTTTGTAAACGTTGAAATAAGAAAGTAGGCTAATCTTGTTTTTTCGTATCTTGAAATATGATACAGGATGCCTCACATTTTAAGTAGGCTTTGGAATGATTAATTGTGATTTAAAACCTGACCTGTTGGGCTTCCTCCACGCTTCTCAAATAGTTTTCTCCTGGGCGTTTAGTGCACAAGTAGCATCTCAGACCAATTCTAGGCAGGAAGTCCTAAACTTGTATTTGTATATGTAACTGTGTCAATCCAGTTCAACTCCTTACTTTTCCCGCTTATTAGTTCTACTGTTATCTCTAAATACTTTTATTGGTTAAACAGTTATTGTAGTTTAATAGCCTCATGCTGCTGCTTGTTATCTTGAGGCATGTGAGTTTTACATACCATTTTATTTAAATAACGACCTATTATAATTAATGGCTACGAACTGATAAGAGCGGAATCGATGACGGTAGCAAAAAATGCTAAATGATAATTTATAGGACTACAAATGGTTCCGTTGGGGCACGGAGAACTATTGAAGTTAAACACGGATCAACACTAATAGGTTGATTATAGCCTAGCAAAGTAGGTAAAAATAATGTTTTCCTCACATCCTATTGATGGATTAGTGGATACATATACGTGGTCACAGGAGGGCTATAAATTAAATAAATAAATTTAATATTTAACAGAAATAAGAACAGAATGAATCATAGTAGAAAAAATAGCTTAGGAAGAAAAGCTAGTTTAATTATAAAGGGTCAGCTATGCTTTTTTTTGGGAATGAAGTAACAACTAAATTAACTGTTAATCGAATATAGCCTAATTAAGTTTGTAATGATAAGTTTTGCTTATACACGTCTATGAGAATTTTGTTTTCAGTTATGAAGCATTTTACAGATATCTATTTCAAAAAACGCTTAGTCATTGTATGGTTAGGTGATTAAGTCATTTTCAGTGATGATTTTAAAATTGTAAAATCAATGTTTGCTTTAAAGCTAATATCACTGCAGCATTGTATATGATTTTCAGTGTGATTTCAAACATTTACAAATAACATTTGTTTTTGCTTACATATGCAACTTAAAATGTGTTTTTGCTGGTATATGAAGCTTAAAAAACAGTAAGATTGTAGTGCTTCAAAACTGTAAGATTTTGGTGCTGCAAAATTGCTTCAAAACAGTAAGGTTTTGGTGCTGCAAAATTGCTTCAAAACAGTTCGTTCTATTTATAAACTGACATATATTTATAACGTAAAACTATTATACTTCGTAATATGATGTTTGCCTTTTTATAAGGCAACCATTGTTCATGGTCACTGAATTACTGACCGCTACGTCAATGGGCAGTAATCCACACAGATCCATCGAAGACGATATATTATATCAGGTCTAACCCCCCAAGGGCATCGAGGAGATTTGACCTTGTGACCTCCAAAATAGGCAAGTTACTTAGTAATGAGGGCTCGACCAATTGAGCTATCCCTTGGGGCTTTTGGTAATATCATGTTATATAAAATGATTTATAATTTAAAATAAGATATGTTAAATGAATATTTTTTGGATTTTTTAGCTGTTTATATGATAAATACCGCCCTTTCTATAATTAAGTGGCTAAATATTCTAACATCTTTTTTTATTATACTAGGAATAAGTTAAGCTCCTTACCAGAAGACGTGCTTGTTAAAGTATGTAACCTTTTAATATCAAAACATCATCTCTTGATTGGGTTATTAAATATTTTAACATCTTTCGTTAATTACAATTTTGTTTTTTTACACTATGCACAAGTTAAACTATTTTTATTTTGTGAAAATGACTTCTTTGGTAGTTGAATGTTCTAACACTTTTCCTTGATGATAAATTTGTTTTTTTTTGTCCCAAACAAGCTAATTTGTTTTTACGTGTAGATATTTGGAAGGGTTTAGTATCACCGTGATTTTTAACAAAGAAATGTGAGATCCAAATTTGTACAATTTTTAATGGAGAACAATGTAGTGGTTGGTAGGTTCTTGCTCTTCCATTAAATAACCCTTGATCCTATACTAAATGAGTAACCTATGGTAGTAAGCTTGTTGGATGGGTTATCATATGGATGTTATTCAAGTTCCAATGAATGGGTTACAAATAAGCTCGTGCAATCTGAACTAGTTTACCAAATGGGTTATCATATGCATGTTATATAGATTCCTATACCTTGGAATTTTATTTATCACATTCTTTAATGTAGGTTGTTGTAAATCTCTCTAAGTAATCTAGACTTTCATCTTGTTGACTCATCCTAAACATGTCTTCTTTGGAGTTTCAGGATCTTCAATAAGGTTGATATTTTCTGAAAAATGTCTTTCTCATATCATCCCAATGTCGTATACTGAATTCTCCTAATCCCATAAATCATTTCAATGCAAAAATGTTGCAAGAACAAGAGGAATATTCTTCCTTTTACCTCAATTCCCAAGATTGCATGTGCATCTAAGATGGGAAATCCAAAAGTAGTTTCATCATCTTAGTCTTCATTTCTAGCTCTTCCTCCTACATTTAATCCTCTTTCATCATGGTTGCCTTTGCTTTTCTTTCTCTTTCTACTTGAATTATTTTCTATTCTTGTCATTTTTATTTCTATTTCATGTCTCTCTTGCTCTTCTCTTTCTCTATGTTCTTATTCTTTGTCTCTATCTGCGATTTCTCAAAACAAATTTGCAAATTCCCCAATCCAATCAAAATCACCTTTTAATATTTTACTAGGAAAGTGAGGTTCCCTTTAAGATGTTCCTAGTTCTTTAGGGATGATTTTCTTGTTTTTTCTACCAAGGAATTTTCAAGTTTTACTTGTTTCCTCTTTACATGTTGACCCAATAATGTTTCTTTCTTTCTTCTAATTCTTTTTCAGTTTTTGATGTTCTTGGTACCATAGGAGGTTGAAGAGTAGTGTGGGGTTTTTGTTTTATGTACCTACGTTTCTAATATCCAAGTCTAGTGTAAAAGTTCAGAAATAAACATAATTATAAACTAAAATCTACTTCAAAATTGCATGTATAAGCATGACTAGGATTTGAGAAGACTAAGCTAAAGTGAACATATAGGTTCTTATCTCCCTTGTTACTGTCTTCACTCCTCTAGGTCCTAAATGTTTATATTTTGGGAAAAAATGATTGTGAAATTTGAAGAAAAACTTTCAGATCTAACTTTAACTCAACATGTACTTCTCTAATAACGGCACCAAAAATGTCAAGGTAATCTAAGAGCAAAAATAAGTACATGATAATCTAATTAATCTAGGTGATCATAAACTTAGAAGCATATGACTATATATAGAGAATTAGACTTGGACCTGTTGACTTAGATTTAAGTTGCATAAGTTAACTAGTAGGCAAATTAAAAAAGCATGAAACAAAAATCAAGAAAGCATGAAACAAAACTATATTTAACAACTCAAACAACTAAAAAAATTTAATCACACTTCCTGAAAGTAAAAGCACATTGTTACTTGAAATATTATGGAAGATCAAGCATGCACCAGTGTTCCACAAGTTGTAGTTTTTTTTTTGGATTCAAAGGCCTACAAAATTTGACTTCTAAATCTTGTAATTATCTATCATAGTTGATTTCAAGTATTAAAATAAACAGAGATTCATAAATTGAAAGAATGATTAAGTCTATTTTGGTGGATTTGCATGCATTATTGCCTTTTCCACATGGATGGACACTCCTAATGTTTTACCCAACCAATAAATAAGCTTGTTTCTCGAGACATTTCCTTGTCTATGGAAGCAATATCTACAAATAACATTAATGACTTAAAACAAAGGATTATGCACAAATGTAGACAAGAAAAAACATGAGAATGATGATATGAGAATTGAAAGTTCATAAAAAGCAAAGATTTGTTTGCACAAATATGTATAAAAAGAAAAGGAAAACACACGAAAATATATACCAGCATCTACAATTATGCACAACAAGTGGAAACAAGTGCACAAGCTGAGACTGTGGGGGCCCTCCTTGTGTTAATTTGCACACTAAAAGCTACCAACTCATGAACACACAAACACGGCCTATATTACTGATAAAGAAGCTAAAATTAGAGCTTCACTGATGAAGCTTTTGATTGCTAAGCTCACAATACAAATCTAAGAGTTTTAAAATTAAAGTTGCCAGCTCACCATACAAATCTAAGAGTTTTAAAATTAAAGTTGTTTGGCAAGCTTTACTGGCTAATTTTTATACACAAGTTTTGAAACAGATTACTAAAATTTCTCTTTACAACTAACAAGAAATTATTCTAAGCTTCTTTCTTGATAAATCAACTTCCTCATGGCCAAGATTGCGGGGAAAATCACAATTTAACAAATCTAGGCAAATTTCTTGAGTAGTTATGTGTTTTAGCAAGTAGAGTGGCAACATTGATTGTGCGTTGACTGTCTTTTCTGAGTTGTTTTTGGTGGAATCAAGGGGAATGTCACCATTTCAAGATCATGTGCAACAAAACCCGTGTCTTCGTTTTTATCGAGCTTACCTAGAAGTATCAAAATGGATGAACATTTACGAAATAGATTTACAATACACACATTTCAAAAAATTTCTAAAATAAAAAAATAATAACAAAATACCTTAGGGAATGGTTTATTGATAAAAAATAAATTCAAAAAAGTCATCAAATAAGAGGACTCACAAATATCATTATAGCTTCCTATGTTTAGTAGACCATTCAAGCAGTGAGGTCTATGCATTTTAGGGGAAATAAATCTTCATTCATCAAAACACCTTAGGCATATTCTTCTTGCAACTGATTAGGTTATTAACATAATTAAAAATATTATAAAATTAAACTAAAATAAAATATTTATAAAATATTTTGATTTTGAAATGAGTTATAATTAAATTTGGACGTGGTATTGGCTCATGATGTTCAAACATTTTTAGATTACGCACATCAATTTTTTTTATTATCAACATTTCAAGCCAGCAAGTGTGGCTCATCTTCAAAGGTGATAGGTGAGGGGTCAGAAAGCATAATAAAGATTATATTAATTCAAAGTTAGGACGTAAATTGTGAATTTTTTTTCAACAAAAAATTAATAAGATTGAAGCGTTCATAATAATAAATAAGATTATTTTTTTTAAACAAAAATGAGTATTATCATTGGTAAATTTTTACCTCGTAGCAACAAATACACAGGGAATATATCTCTTAGATTCAAAGCATAAAAAAAACATCTTTCTATCCCATTACAAAAGTCTACCTAACGACCTATTGACATATAAACTCGACACTGCCTGGTAAACATGAAAGACATTACACTGCTACTGCTACTGGTAGTGGCATACCCAAGACTTAACAAAATTTGATCCTCATTACAAAGGTACCATCTTTAGCAATATGTTGACTCAATAAACCACAAAACTGTAACCCGAAAATGATGCATGTTGATCATTTTGATTATGGTGTTGGCTTGTTAAGGTTAACATCTGGCTTGATAAAAGAGTCCACGAGTTGGTCTAGAAGAGCTACTCAGTTCTGCTGAGCTTTAGATCTGTGAGAATCCCTTTGAGAGCATCATCCTCTTCTTCCAACCTGGCAATTTGCTGCTTGAGAGCCAAAGTACACTCCTTTTGTTCAATTTGCGCTTGAAACATCTTCCAAAATTTCACTGGTAGATCGTAATTTTCCTCCTGCAATGCTTCTATTTCAGGACTGCATTTAGAACACTGGTGATAATTTGAAAGGGCATTACAATTAGATCCGGAATCCATTGAAAAGGGGGAACTGTTATGCCAGAAGATCCTAAAGTGAACATGGAACAATGGCTGGGCTGGACAGGCATACATTGCCAAGCGTATTGACTGTTTTATTATTCATGCTGACATTATTGGTGAATTGGGTATGCCAATTTTCTCGATCGGGAATGCTTATATTTCGGACCATCGCCCCATATTTCTGCACTGGCGGAATATGGGCTTCAAGAATGGATATCAATTTAAATTCAACCGTACTTTTCTGGAGGATCCAGATCTTAATATCGTTTCCAAATCCTGAAAGGACTCATTGTCATGCGCTTCTCATCCTTCTCTCCCCTCTTTTAGAGAAAAGATGGCGGTTGTACGTTCTCTGGTTAAAAAATGGCAAAAGGATAAACGGAAGAAGGATAGGCTGTCTCTACAGAACATTCAACGGGAGCTGGACTGTATCATTAAATCTATGGACCCCAATTCTCTCCCTTTCAACACAAAATGCCGAATTAGGGAGCTCACAAGGCATAAACTCTATCTATTAAAATAGGAGGAATCCACATGGACACTTAAAAGCAGACCCTTATGGCTCAAAGAAGGGGAACGGAACACTAAATTTTTTTCTAAATATGCAATGCCAGACGTGAGAAGAATGCCATATGGAGGATCAGCGATGGTAAGGGAGGCTTCTTCTATACACAACAAGATATTACTTGCGCTGGTCCACCACTTCAAGCAACAATATAGCAGGGGGAAGGGCTGTGCCATTCAAGACATCCTTTGGGGTATTGAACTGTTCCCTCAAATGTTCAACGACGAAAAGAATGAATCCCTGTTACAGCTTGTCATTGAGAAAGAACTTTATGGAATCCTCAAGGCTTTTAGCAAGGACAAATGCCCAGGCCCGGATGACTGGACTATTGAATTTTTTATCTACTTCTTTGATATCATCAAACAGGTCTTATTAGGATGATTGAGGATTCTAGATTGATTGGGTGCATACACCAACATACGACATCCACTTTGATTGCATTAATACCAAAAAAGATGGATGCGGATTCTTTCCATGATTACAGACCGATCTCCTTATGCAACATATCCTTCAAGATTATATCTAAAATCATCGCTGAACGTATAAAAGGCGCTCTGGCTACCTTTCTCTCCAAAGATCAACATGCTTTTTTGAAGGGATGTAATATTCTAGATGCTGTGGCCAACACACAGGAATGCATGTTCTCCATGATCACAAAGGATATTGATGCGACCATCTTAAAAATAGATTTACAAAAGGCTTATGATTGTTTAGATTGGGGTTTTATCAGATGTTTATTGGTGAAGATTGGTCTGCGGCCCGATGCTATCCAATGGATCATGGCGTGTGTAGAAAATGTCAACTACGCGATTATTATCAATGGCATCCCATCCTCTTTTTTCCTCACTGAAAGAGGCCTTCGTCAGGGATGCCCTCTTGCACCCCTTCTATTTATTTTGGCCATGAACACTCTCAGTATACACATTAACAAGGCAGTTACTGAACTCAGATGCCGGCCTATCAAGATTTGCAGGAATATTTCCATATCCCACAATCTTTTTGTGGATGATGTGCTTCTATGTGCTATGCTCTGTCGGGACACATGGAATTGTTTTTTCGACATACTTGTCAAATTCCAAAAAGCCACGGGACTCATTATTAATAAGTCGAAATCCATTCTATATCATAATGGAACAAATCCGGCTCTGGTTATTTGGATTGCAGATATGCTTGGAATTGGCACTAGTTTGATCAGAGATGGTATTAAATACTTGGGATTCCATCTAAAAGCTAATGGATATACATCAAATGATTGGCAATGGTTAATTGAGAGATATTATAAAAAGATCTCGGCTTGGGAACACAGGTCCCTCTCACTGGCTGGCAGAGTTATTTTAACACAAGTGGTCTTGTCACAAATGTCTGTATATTAGGCTCATTTATTCTACCTTCCCGCATGTATCATCCATCGGATGAACAAGGTAACGGCTAACTTCATATGGGCTGGAAAATCCGACTAGTGGAAATATCATCTCGTTAAGATGGATGCCATTTCTATTCCAAAGCAACACGGAGGTTGGGGTCTTAAGGACTCAAGATTATTTGGCCGAGCTCTCCTACACCGATCCTTATGGCGAGGTATATATCGAGATGGACCATGGAGCAATATTATCAAGCTGAAATATATGAAAGGGAAAAATCTGGAATTCTAGTACAAAGCAGGGTCAATTGGGACTCGACAGGGATCTGCTGTTTGGCACAATTTACGGAAGATTGAACAACATTTCTTGATGCCCCTGAAATGGAGGATATTCTCAGGTAATAGGATATTAATCGACATTGATCCTATTTTGTGTGGACATAGAGATATTATCATCCTTGAAAACCTTTTAACATTCCTTCATCGGCGCGGCTATTTCACATGGAATAAGCTTATTGTATCTTGGCATGGTTTTACTCCTATATGGAAGGACGCAAATGCCCTCTGTTTGCCGGACGAACTGGGCGGCATTTGGAAATCACTCACAGATTTTTTCTGTATGAGCGGGCTTCATCGACATGGGATTGCTGATCACCTCATATGGTCTGTATCGAATGCCCAAACGCCTGTGCGGGTCTGCGACATATACACAGACATGATTCTCTCCAAGATTCCTCCTACTCGTGATATTTTTCCGGTGGTTTTCTGGAAGGCGGGATGTCCTCTGAAATATATTTTCTTTGCGTGGCTGGTATTCTACAATAAGAACCTCACATGTGACAATTTAAGGAAAAGATGTTGGCACGGTCCTAGCAGGTGTTCGATGTGTGAAGGTGATGAGGAAACAAATTTCCACATGTTTTTTCAATGCCCTTCTATCCGGTAAATCTAGTATGTATTGGCAAATACTTTTGTTTTCCCTCTCACTGTTTTTGACTCTTCCTACGCAGCTTTTAACTGGTGGAGCAGAGAAAGAATCCCTCAACGTTATCTCATCTTAATCTTTCTCTGGTCCTCCTGGAAATGGCAGAATTCCAAGATTTTCAACGATTCAAAGGCACCTCTTATGTCCATCCTGGATAGCATCGTTGCCACATGGACCTCGGTCTATAGACACATCGATATTTGAACATGTCTGTCTCATACAGATCATCTTATATATGAATCTGCTGGTCTTGGTCTTCCTGAACACATTGCATATGCTGGTTATATTTCCCTACATATATATTGTTTTTGTTTTTTCTACCCACCTTACAGATGTTCCCACAATTTTGCATGTTCTGTCAATATTGCTGATTTATATATGGGTATATGATGAATCTGTACCCACGGGCAGCTGATCAATGAACCAGCTATATGTAACATCAAGTATTTATATTGACGCAATATAAAATATTGCGCTTTTTTTCTTCTGAAAAAGTGAGCGAATCGAGTGAGAATCAACCTTCCATAGGCAAAACCGTGACAATTCAAGCTTGCAGACCAACAATTTCCCAAATTCCCAACCCAGAAACCACTCCACAACAGGATGACTGAGTGTCCTTGAACCAAAGATTCCCATGGGCCAGCAATGTGCATATGAAATACAGAATGACCCCAAACAATTGCATCGAAGTCTAGTATGAAGGAAATTCCTTTCCCATACAGAAACTAAGAAATTTCCAAATTCATCAGGGGTGACTCATAGATACCTTTGAGCTTGATTGCATAGAGAGACCTATTTTCCCCACGAGCCATGTAGCCAGGGTATGCAGAAAATCATTGCAAGCCAGGGAGGCCTTTGCATCAAATTACCTATGAATAGAAGTGACGAACCCTGAAATCCCCGACTGCCAGATAAAGAGCCAGGGTCTTTACTGGAGGCTCTTCACAGAGCAGACTAGAGGAACCATGATTGGACGCCACAACTAATTCCACAAACCAAACCATTTTCCAATTCCTTAATCACAGGTAGAGACACATAATTGCCGAATTAATGGGAAGTCTGATCAAATTAAGACCCATTTTATCACCAATTCGCCTGACTTGCCACACGATTGGCATCATTCCTTCATTAATTTCGCTAATTCCCAACATCGAAATTCTTCAGAGGTCTGGCTTGATGGAGATTCCAATAATCTAGCTTAGATAAACGAAATTGCAAGCATGCGAAGAGGGAGATCAACCTCTGCATTGCGGGGATACCATATGCAGCCACGTCAAGGGACTTTTCTGAAAAAGGAAACCTTAACTAAATAATAATGATAAGATGGAAAAGACTCCCAAGGATCCTTGAAATGCAACCAGAAGATATGGCAGGGGAGAAAGGGAATCAAGGGAGGGGAATAAGGGAAACGAGGGTGAGGTAAAGAGGGAGCATGAGGTAGGGGAACAAGAAGGGGGTTTGAAAGGAGAAATGGCAAGAGAGAAAGGGAATCAAGGGAGGGGAATAAGGGAAACGAGGGTGAGGTAAAGAGGGAGCATGAGGTAGGGGAACAAGAAGGGGGTTTGAAAGGAGAAGGGAGAGGGACACATAGGTTAAACGAGGCAAAGGGGGCAAGAGAGAAAGAGAAAAACCTTGAATTCAATCTTGAGTTCAAATATAACTAGAGAGTTGAACCTTTTACTAGGAACTAAGTTCATTGGTCCTTAAGGAATGGGATTGAGACTAATGTTACCATTGATATCAAGAATGACTTCTCCTAATGCACAAGATTTGTTTGCTTCCAAATTAGCCTCAAGGTTGTTGCCTTTGAGAATATGGTAATATTTTTCTAGAGTGAAAATATTTTCCAAGCCTTTCATGCGAACAAGGTTCTTGGAGAGGGAATTGTCCTTTAAGATGGCTGGCTTAGTGAGATGCAAGATTGTGATCAGTGAGTCTCCCAAGCCAACCATGTCTTCAATACCTTTATCTTTTGAAATACCGAGGCCTTGATAAAGTCAATAAAGTTAAACCTGATTGTTAGTTTTCCTTCCTAAACTCCATGCGTATCTGATTACATCTATTCCAATAGGATTGAATAAAATTCCCCCTCTTGCCACCCCTAATTATTTAAAAAGTTTTAAATAATAGGAAAATTAGAAAAAAAAGAAATAATCATTAGGAAAATATAAAATAAAATCCCCTCTTGCCACCCCTATTTTTTTTTTAAATAATAGAAAAATTAAAAAAGAAAAGAAATAACCATTAAATAATATAGGAAAATATAAAATAACATAAATTAAGGGTGGAATAATTAATTATTAATTTTTAAACAAATATAGAAATAAGAATATATTAAAAAGGATAAGGGTTGCCCCAACACAAAAAAAGAAGGAAATGAATGCTAATAATATACTAAAATGCTTATATATTATTGAATAAAAATCAATAAAATATATATATTAAAGAAAAATCAATAAAAACAAAAAATGAACTCTAATATAAAAATCATGAATATATTAATAAATTAAAATTTTAATACTTACGATATAAAAAATTTTTAAATCATGGATATTCACCTCCATTTTATCATTGATATTATTAATTTGTAAATAGACTTTCTTTTTTTCCACTGGAAAAATCTGTAACTTTCATTATGATTTGAAAATTACATTGATATCGCTATGTATATGCTTGAGGTCACTGTGTAACAGTGTGCCTATTAGCCTTCAAAAAAGTAGAAGTCAGTTCAAACTTGAGATGTTCCACGCAGGGTCATATTTCACTTTGCAAAAAGATTTACAAAAAAGCCATATTGGCTCGCTTGCTGCTCTATATGTTCTTAGATATTTACATAAATACTGTTATAATCAATCAAAAAGTTCATAAAGTTATTGCTCTGGTGCTTGCTGGTATCTCGGATCTATGTATGGACGGTGGTAATATTTGAATTCCTGTTGTCCATGAACTTCGGTGACTTCCCATACTCCTCTGTCCATTATCGTGGCCTCCTTGGATAATCTGTCAGCACTCTCGTTATGTTCCCTGTAGATGTGCGAACATGAGATGTTGTTAAACGCAGATTTGAATTCCTGAATCTCATGCAAAATAATGCTGAGTGTGTGTATGTGATAGATTGAAGTGTTGTTGAACCAGTTAATAATGATTTTTGAATCCCCAAATATGTTTATGCAAGTAATATTATGGCTCATTGCGAAGTGGAGGAGGTGTCTGAGAGTAATAAGCTCGGCATAATTGTTTGAGCCAGTGCCTAGTCCTGCTTTGATTCTGTAGTAATGCTGGTTCGTTTTGTGTATAATGATGCCGCCTCCACAGCTCTGCTGATTTGCTGCGCCATCGAAGAATGCCCACGGGGTGGATTGGTCTATGAGGGGTGGCGGATGGGGGCGACGAACGTGTGCATGAGGGGGTTCTGGCAGTTCATTGTATGCCGCAATGATACGAGCTTCCAACAGGTTCCTGTGAGCGGGTTTATCCTGAAAGACAATCTGGTTCCTCGCCTTCCATATGTGCCATGTTACTATGGCAGGGAGGCTCATCGATTTAGTACCTTTGTGTCTCGCAGTCCATTCAGACCAAGCCTCCGTAATATTTTGTCCTGCCCAGGTCCCGTTGTAGGCAATGGAGTTTTTAATGTCAGCCCAAAATTCTAGCGCGACTCTGCACAGTAGGAACAGGTGGTCTGTAGATTCCGACGCAGATTTGCATAACGCACACCAGGTAGGGCCGTGGTGTGCTCTGCGCTGTAAATTGTCTCCTGTGGGTACCTTGTTCCTGAGTACGCACCAGAAGAAAAGCTTGGATCTCGGGGATGAGGATATTGTAAATAGACTTTCTTACAACACCATGGTTTATCAATAGGACATGTCAATACCATGGGTATATTAATACTATATGCCAAAACCATAACTCATTTCAAAATCAAAATATTTTATTTTAATTTTATTTTATCACATTTTTTTTTCAAAGGAATGTTTAGGAGATTTATTTAAAAAAATATGGTTTCAAGCGAGAACCCTTACATATTTGTCCAAATCCACCATAATTCTACTTTCACATGTTCAAATCATAAGAAGCCTATGCTTATGACATTTTTTGCTTACAATTTTGAATAGATGCCTATTATATACTCTGTAGTATACTCCTAGATAGAAACAAAACATATATAACATCAAAAACTAAAACAAAAAAACTGTAAAAAAACTGGCCTTCCAAGCCAGTCATTTCTTCAAAATTGGAGCTCATTGATCAGTCTTGCTGCTATGTATTTTTAACTCTCTTTTATCTTCACCAATTTATGGTGAATGACTACCATTTTAGTCCTGAATTCACTCCACAGATGGTCAATTTTGATCTGCATTAATTCAGGCTTGGAATTGGTTAATAATTGGAGGGATTTCTGAGCTTTCTCTTCAGTCTCATTCTGTTGGTTGAATGTGCTCAAAATGCCTTCCATTGCCTCTAGAACCTTGTCGATAATCTAGTTGATGTCGATGTTTTCAATGTTATGCGAAGAGGAACAAACATTCACCATGGAGAACTTGCACAACATTAACACTTATAGTTGTTGGCTGTAATTGCTAGTGCTTCTCTAGAACAAATCCTTACTTGGTTTGGAGCCCCGAGGGTGAAACATAAACTTATCTGTCAAATATAATTCATGAGGGTCCTATTGATGAGAATGTCATATCCATCACGATCTCTGATCCCCTTGTCACAATTGAATGGATGACTAGTTCATCTATGTTTTTTTGGCTTCAAAATTCTTGCTAGAGATGCAAATTGATATAAATAAAGTGAATGAATAACTCCGACATGACGCGAATTGAATGCAAACACCTCGACAGATTAAAAATTTGAAGTCGAACACAAACCAATGAACATATAGGGCATTTGAGACCTAACTTCACATGCCACCTATGGATGCAAGATCGAAAATAATATTGGAGGGGTGGTTTCCAAGGCCAAGTAGTAAATGATGAATGCTAGACCATATGGATTGTCGTCTATGTAACCTTTATACTCCAAAAATATTCTTGCTTTTAAGACTCCTCATATATCAACATTCACCCCCACTTTATGATGAAGATTCTTAATCTCTAAATAGGCATTGTTTTAATGTCATGGGCCAATATCACGTCTTATATTTTTTTTGTAAGTCAGTAGAGAAACCTTATATTACTATATAACCGTAGAATACATCATAACCAACTGGTATGCCAGATTGGAACCCAGAGCAACTGCAGTAAAATATAGTGTTGGCTAAACACTTTACTAGACATGCCATAAGTTTTTTTTGTCTATGATATCCTCTATACATATCTTTAAAATTTACTTTACTACTACTGCCACTTAGTAATTTACATCTTGAAGGCGATTTTCTTGTAAATATGTCTATCTATTCTACACCTACAGACCTACCTATCATCATATTAATATGATTTTCCTACTCATCCATTCAACAAAATATAACAAAAAAAGGCATAGACTCATGATCATTTAACTATAGGCATTGGTGTTTCTTTCGCAACAACTGACCCAGACGGAGGTGAAATCTTCACCGTTGGATTTTCCGCTATAGCTGCCCTTGCTCCCTACATTGCCAGTTGCTTTCCACTTGCTCAAATGACCTCCCTGACTCGTTACTTTGTAAGCCTTGCCATATCTCCCCGTTCCTGTCCTAGCATGATATCCAAGTTATGGATATATTTCAAGTAGATGGAGAACATCTTTTTCATGTCTCCAATTCTGTCATCTTGCAAACGCTCTATATTCATCACCCTTTTGAGTGATTCCTCTATAGCCTATAACCTCTACTCAATTGACTTCAGCTGAAGCTGGTGTTCCATTTGTCGCCTGGTCTATCTTCTGTCACCTCTGTCTATAGCTTCCCCACTAGGGTTTTAACATGCCACGCCGTATCTAATGTTCTATGATAAGCCATTTATTGCGTTCAGGATTTTCCAGTATCTATAATCCTTTCTTCGAGACCTTTGCACGATAGTTTAGGGAATCCTCCCTCATCGCATCCTCCATTATGGACCTCTTACCATCCATGGAGCTCTGAGCATCCACACATGACCTTCCCCTTGGCCTGCCACCAACATTTCGTTCCTTAGCCATCACTATCTTGGACTTTGTAGTTCTCAGAGGAACAAACTCTCTCTTGCTACAAAACCACCTTCTATCTTTCAAACTTATCACTATGGATCCTACGTGCCTTTCATCCTTCCCATATAAAGGAAACATCCATAATAGGCCATGCCACCTCGTCCTTTGAGCACCTTCCCCGTCTATTTTCAGAAAATTTCACTTACCGATGATGTTACCGTACATTCGTGTGATGATGGGGCCATCTTCCTCCTCATTCACCTTTGCAAAAGGTTTGTGCAAGGTCATTATTTCCATTTTCCTATTCCAGTACATCTCCCCGATGAGATTCTTACTTCTCCACTCCTTTAACCATCCTTTCCAATTAATGAGGCCTCCCGATGGACGATTGATTGAAATTGAGTTCCATCATATCATGATGACACGTACCTCATCGCACATTCCTAAAATCACTACTTGTCAAACCAGGATAATTATTAAACATTCAGATCACTAGGTGGGTCTCTGCTTTGACCCCAGCCCACCCCTTGTCTATCATTCCTCCCTTATGACGTGGATTGTTCTCGCTCTACTTGTGCTCACCAATATTCCTTTAGCTGTACATCCAACATGTCATTCCAAGTCACCTCGATAATCAACCCCACACTCTCGACCCCTTCGTTTTCCACTATGTCCGCCAACGCATTAGATGAGCATTGTACCAATGAAAACTCCACCATTTTCAACTCCTCCAGGTGGCTCTGAATCCTTTGGATTATCTGGGCAAGGCACCAATTCTTCAAGACTTTATTCATTTGAGAGCCACATTGCAGCCAACGTGCCGCTTGACTAGCTAATGCAGAATCCACTTCCACTATTACATTCACCATTCGCTTTCTTCACAACGTTTCTAACCTTTGCTCCAGGGCTTGGAACTCTTCTTCATTATTTGTGGCATGACCCAAATTGATGAAATATAGCCTTTGAAATTTACCTGTCCATTCTTGAACGATTCCTTTGGCTCCATCCTTACCTGGGTTTCCCTTGGAAGTTCCATCGAAGTTCAATTTCTAGAAACCCTCCGGGGGAACCTACCACACTATAGAATCCAACTTTATATGTATTTGTCTCAATTTTTGGGTTGTAGCACCCAGGTAATCTAGGTCGAAAGATTTTAAAATTCTCGCTTCTTGAGGGGATGGTTGTTCCTTTGAGGTTTGAATTCTTCTACTACTGATGGTTTCCTTAAGCTGACGATCAATTTATTCTATTAGGTTTGCAACCAGGAGATTTTTGTCACTGAATATTTGGTGGTTGTGTTCCTTCTAGACTGACCACAGGATAAATCCCGGAATTAAGTTCTAGGTCATATTCACCACTTCGTTCCTAGTAAATTGTTGTTGCGATTTTTTAATTATTTCTTGTATACTTTCCTTGTTATGTCAGTTTGTCTATTGAAAATGGTTAACCATTCCCATAGATATTCCTTGTAGATACAAATGTTTAGAAGGTGATTAATGCTTTCTTCTTCCTTCTCACATACTAAAACACCATGATGGACCAATAATCCCTCGCTTAACTAAATTCTCCCAGGTGAACACCTTCTGGTGCAGAATTAACCACTAGAAAATTTTATTTTTTGTTGGTAAGATTTGGCTTCCTTGAGGTTGAACTCTCCCCCTTCTCTTTGACCCCATCAAATTTGGTCCTGGTCACCATTCACTAATTTATCTTTTTTCTGAGTTCCTTTATAATATCTTGGGCACCTGAATCACTTAGATTTTCCAGATGAAGGATGTTAAGGTTCCATCTTCTCCATTTGTTATTTTCCAATCCTTGAGCCTAGAATTGGTGGAATTCCCTATGCCCCTATCTCTCCATGGATACCTATAGAGCCTACCATTCTAGTCTATTTAATTGCGATTATTGCTACTAGATATCATCCTAGAATGACGTGTCCTTTCCATTTATTATTTGCCAAAAGCTATGCTGTTGTATAATTTCTTTGTTATTCCATGCTAGTTTCCATATAGTCGGTCCCTGGATTGAACCCATGAGACTTTATTTTAACACATGGTGAATCGGTAATTGCCAGTCTTAATCTATGGGAGACCCAAGATCAATCCTTGTAGCTGCCTCTATAACACCAGGAGTACATCCAACTACCTGCAAGTCGGATACACTAAGATCCTATGATTTTAGCAAGAACAAGACTTACGAGAAAGGGGAATATTCTCCTGTAGCTACCACCATAGCAAGTCACTAGGAGACTTACTAGGTCTTTTATTTGGAAATTAAGGGCATACTTTTCTTTCCAGAGTTTCACCCATGGAGTCTCCCCTCCTTTAAGCCATCTCCACCACAATTTGGCCCCATTTTCTATGCTAGTTATCTCAGGGTCTTGCAGCCCTAGGCCTCCTTCATTTTTAGATTTATATACCATGGTCCACACCACTAACGCCCATTTTTGTTTTTTCTCCGCCCCTCACCACATGAAGTTCCTTTGAACCTCCATTATTTTTTGGAGCACTCCCTTAGGAACATGTAGAATAGATAACATGTACCTTGGGATATCCTGAAGCACTACCTTTACTAGCATCAACCGTCCCAACAAATTCAATGCTCCCACCATCCATCTTTTGACCCTATCTTCCAGGTTAGAGATTACTCTCTCTGAGTTGGATTTCTTCCAAGATTTCACTATTAGGGGGACCTCTAAATACTTAGAAGGGAGGGGTTTCCTTTGGAACCCTGGAATAATAGATAGGTTTCTCTAGATAACAATGTGAGTGCTAAAAAATAAAACAATAGACTTTGACTGGTTTAACTCCATACCTAATGTAGCCATGAAGGTATCTAGAATAAATTTGAAATTACGCACCTCATTTACCCTAGGAATACCATGAAGCATGGTATCATCCACAAATTATTGATGAGTGGTCACTTGGGAATCCTCATGCAACTTAAGTCCTTTTATGTCTTGTCCTATGTTGGCTGCTCGAATATCCCTCCCAAGTCCTTCCATCATTAAGATAAATAGGAAGGGAGACAATGGGTCCCCTTGCCGAATTCCTCTGGAAGGATAGAAAGGTTTTAAAGGGGCTCCATTAATAAAATTGAAAAACTGGGTGATGAGACCAATCCCATAATCCAATTGGTCGAGTTTTTGTCAAACCCAAAAGCTTCTAACACTGCTTCCATGTATTCCCAACTGATCTTGTCATATGCTTTAGATAAATCTAATTTTATAATCATACCAACCTTTCTATGGGGTTTTAGTGAATGAGCTACTTTGTCTGCCATAATTACATTATCTAGAATCTGTCTGCCCTCCACAAAATCCAATTGTTCCTCAGAGATAAGATAAGGCATACTTGTTTTTGTAACACCCTCATCCCACATCTAGCCAAGTAACCATCCAACCGGGGTAAACATGCGATGAGAAGCCACTATGATTGGATTCAACCTCCTAGATAACCTTAAAGAAGTGGAATCGACAGAAATACATCACACAAACCTTCCACATCAGAAACAAAACTCCTAGGAGCCAACCCAACCACTCAGGTAACCAACCCTTGAGACCAACTGAAGTTTTAGACCATTAAACCCTCAGACACTCCCTTTATATTGACACACATGCGTCTAGAAGGCTCCAGACACTTCCACAACATGGGTATGTATGCATCTGAGGACTTTTCTCGTCAAACCTATGCATGCAACTCTGATATTTGTGCCACTTTTCCAGTCTCAGAGCCCAGGTCACTGCCTAGAACTCATTGACACTTTTAGAAATGAATTTACACAACATAACAATGATGCATATGCAAAAACAATGACAAGGTCTAGACCGGATCCCTACTAGCCATGATAGACATTTCATCAATGAAGTCTACAGGTCTTAACAGTAGAACTGAACATAGGGGCCTCATACTTATATGAGAATCACTAAGAAGCGTTGTTCCATTATATCATTAGCTCCATTATCATCTATTAGGTCATAGATACATTGTTCATTCATTTACAAATCAGAACATGAGGAGATGCATACATCATCACTGTCATAATACATGCATATAACGAGCATAAAAACAACAAAAATATCAAGGATACATCAACCATAAAATCCACATATTAACCAGTACATTTACACATAAGATACCAAGAGACGGAATTATTAATGAATGCAAAAGCCAACCCGAGGCTAAACCACCTCACCCTCATTAATATAAACTAGGCTTTATCATAATCCATCTCGGATCACTAGGCCTAACAATAAACATGCAATAATTGGCTTTACCATGATCTCCACAAGATCACTAGGCAAAAACAAGCATGGAAGCCACTAGATTTATCCACCTACACCGTGAGGAATTTTCCTGTCTCCTAGCCTCTCAGAATTTACCGCAATCCACACCGGATCACTAGGCCCTAAACTGAGACCCACTCTCCAAGATTTACCACATATCCCATCCTGATATTACTAGGTCTGATGGAGAGCACCTACCTCTAAACTTTACTATATATCTTTCCATTCACCGGTCGAGGATTCCTAGGTCCACTGAGGCAACACAAAATTAGGCTTTACCGCAACCCACGATCTGGTTCAGGGATTACTAGGCCATGCATTCTATTATTCAGAGATCCACCTCACTCAACTTCGAATCCATCTGGAAATCCATCTCAACTAAAGCACAAGAACCTCATCACACCATGGTTATTCGGAAATGGAAAGGCTAGGATGAAAACACTGTCATACCTAGCAAAACCAATGCCATAACAACAAAGAACCACATGCAATACCATGCATGAAAAATATGGCAAGGAAAATACACATGCAAATTGATACCTACAAAGAATCCTGCTGTAGCTGCTTAATCCTGCTCTTCCCTGCTTGCTCCTTCCTTCCTCTTGCCTTCTTTTCCATTCTTGATCCAATGCGAAAGTGCTCCAAGTAAACTCTAAGTGTCCAAGAGTGAGAGAGAATAATAAGAGAGCTCCAAAACTGAATTGACAAAAGGAACCAATTGATCCTCATAATCCTTTTTATTGATGAGGCCTCTATTTTCTTCATTTTCCATTATTTTCCTTCTCACATGCAACTTGTGACTTTTCACCTTCCTTTTCTCCTCATTTTCATTATTTTCATAAATAAATGTGCCAAAAATGCCATTTTTCCTTTCCAAAGCCTTACCCGTTTCCTTTTCTAATTTTCTTAGCCATAATAAACCAAATGAACACCCACACTAGGATGTCTTGCCCAACATTCAACTTGGAATGCATGTCCCATCAACCGTGGTTATTATTTTGCCTTTATTAACTTTTATTACATGGAATTTTCACTAGGGCTATTACAGAACCCTCTCCTTTGGCGGACACTGTCCTTGGTGTTCAACCACACCTATACCTCAACAAAATCACTGAAAATAAAACATAATGCCCATGGAGCTTTATAACATAGCTCAATGCAGTATTTACAAAGACCACCCCGCTGAAAAGAAAACCAACATGACAACATAACGACATGAAAACTATAATGACATGACACCCATACCACTTATTTGAGCTTTATAACTTAGCTCATGGAGGTATTTACATCGACATACATATATACATATACCAAACATCACCAAAACATGTACCAAAACATATACCAAAGACATATACCAAAAACTTCGTTCAACGAACAAATAAAGAAGAAGCCCGCATCTGATCTACCATCTCCCATGTAGCTTCATCGAGCCAAAAGTGCTTCCACTACACTTTAACCTACTTGATTTCTTGGTCCTATAGCATGAGCACCTTTCTCTGCAATATGCACTGAGGTTTTGACTGGAATTCTCCATCTGGCTCCACTTGCAATACATACCAGTCAATCACATGATCAACATATTTAACATACTTCTTAAGCAATGGCACATGGAAAACATCATGGAATTTCACTGTTGGAGGAAGTGTAAGTCAATAGGCTACTGGTATGATCCTCTCAATAATCTTGAAAGGTCCACAAAACGGGGTGTCAACTTGGTACATGATCTAATCTGAAGGAGCTCTTCTTTGGTATGATGCACAAGTACACCTATTCCCCAACTTGGAACTCCTTGGACAAGCTATTCTGATCTACATAGCTCTTCTGCCTATCCCGCGATGCTGTCAGATTCTTATTGATTACCTGCATTTTCTGTTCCATTCTTGCCAACATGTACGGGCCAATCAATACCCTCTTCACTGGACCACTCCAATTGATAGGCGTATCTGCCCATACAGGTATAGGTGCACGGGATGTAAATGTTTTGGCACAACAAGGCGTATTAGTCAAACCAAATGGAACTCCAAAAAACTCATAATGCCCATACCTGATCTGGAAAAATTTCTCTTAAATGTACTCCTCTTTGATGTGTACATGATGACATCTGGATCTTAGATCAATCTTCAAGAACACTATTGCTCCCTTCAGTTGATCAAATAAGTCATCAATCCTCAACAACAAATACCTGTTCCTGATGGTCACTTTGTTCAATTTTCTGTAGTCAATGCATAGTCTAAGAGTACCATAATTCTTATTCACAAACAATACTGGTGTGCCCCATGGTGATACACTTGGCCTAATGTATCCCTTGTCCAAAATTTCCTTCAATTGCAGCTTCAAATCTACCAACTTTGGAGTGCTCATCTTGTAAGGTGCCTTTGATGCTGGAGCTTCCCCTGGCACCAAATCAATAGAAAATTCTACTTCCTTGAGAGGTGGAAACTCTGAAATATCTGCGAGAAACACATCTTGAAATTGCTGTAGAACTGGGTACTTTCTTAAAACATTTACATCCTCAACTTTGTTACCTTTTTCGCTAGAAATATGCACTGCAAATAACACATACCCTTTGCTGCGACTATGCTTGGATTGCATAGCTGTCACCATCCTAACTGATGTGGCTTTCTTCTTTCCATGCAAGAATCTTGGTTCCCCATTGTCAGCCAAGCACTCAATGGATTTGTCATAACAATCCATGTTGGTCATGTGAAGGTACAACCAATCCATGCCCAACAACATACTATATGATACTAATAGTAATACATTCAAATGTGTTGCAGTAGGCATACCATTCAAACCAAATGCACAATATCTCACCCAATGATGGAATCACTTCTTTGTACTTGTAGCCGGCTGCACTGACCAAGATTCAACATGCACTTCTTTGTTCAAACCACACTTATCCACCATGTCAGGACTAACATAACTATAATTAGATCTAGGCTCAACCAAAATAAAAACAACTTGATCACAAAGCTTACTATCCATCTCAATAATAGATGTATGATGGTATGTCTGTCTATTATCCAGTGCTGCATAGAGGCAAGGAATGATCTAACCAATATCCCCAATAGTCTGTGCCTCCTATGCACTATATATCTGAGGCCTACCACCCTGATTCCGTGGACAATTCTCTCTTAAGGTGTTCCTTACCACATGTCCAACACTCCAACTGTATAGTTCCATCACCTTTATGCTGCTGTTGTGACCCATGTTCCTGTCTAGTTGCATTGAACTTCTTTTGTGGTGCCACATTTTCCTTCTCTTTTTCATTCTAAGGCCTTGTTGTTTTCGACTACCATTTACCTTTACCTTTATCTTTCCTTTTCTATCCTTGCTGATATTCATTCTTATGCTTCGACTGCTCATAACAATGCTTCAATTTCCCACTTCCTCAAGTGACTGAGGCTCATCATACTCAATCTGATCTCTAAATGCACATGGAAAACCACAGAAAAATATCTGAATTTTAACCTTCTCATCTTTAAGATACAATAGATACCTCAATAGCTCTAGGAACTTGGTCGTATACTTCTCATCTATCATCAATCCCATCTTTAGCTCATAGTAATATTTGGCCTTATTGTCGTAGTACTTTTCTGACAAGTGCTTCTTCCTGAAAAGCCTCTTGAACTCATGCCAAATCAAGTCCTCTGTCCTGACGTCTCTGACCTGCTTCACATATTCCCACCAGATATCTACTTTACCTCTCAGGTTGAAGATAGCTACTTTGACCTTCCTATTATATGTGTAATTATGAAACTCAAATAACTTCTTCATCCCAAATATCCAAGCCTTTGCATCTTCTAGCTTCTTCAAGTCTCCATCAAAAGTAGGTGGCTTTTCTTTCTTAAATTTATCTAGAAAGTATCCCCTACCACTCCTCCTGTAAGGGTGATAATGATGACAATCATAATGCCTATCAAAACCAAAACTAGAGTAGTACCTATGTCCATCACCTCTCCTCTCTAGAGTATCCAACAAATCACCATTTCTAACCATATCATCTCTATCTGACTTGAGACCACCATGAGACCTACTACCATATGCCCCATTAGTTCTGTCCTCCTATCAATGGCTAATCTGAAGTGGCCCCTGTCGCTGCAATTCTGACAAACTCTAGAGGAGTATTGCATTAATCTCTGCTTGTTTCTCTTGTGCTTGCATTATTTTGTCATTGTTTGCCTTACAACTCCTTATTTCTTCATTCAATCTTATCAATGTGTTTGTTAAATCAGAAGAGTGCCCAACATCAAACATATCATATGATTCACAGGGAGAATCTATGTAGTCTACCATCTTGCTACTCATTTTTGATCTCTTTTGGACATGCAAAGCATACTATGTCAGCTAAATCAAATCACAATAAAACAACGTACCTTAGAAAAATTTGAGGAGGATATCTCATCTACAATATCCACCAAATCAACGTAATACATGTACAAACATAATCATAACGTCATATATAAATATAATACATGAGCGTATAAGCATATAACCATCATTCTAGCTAGAGTCCAGTCATCAATGCATGACCATATCAACCACACATACCTTGACCTCATGCATGAAAACAACAACTATACCAATGTACAATGACAATACGCAAGCATAAACAACATGTAACCAGTCATACACTCATGATGACAAACTTCACAATAAAATCATCCTTTTCACATGGCGACATCACTACAACCATGACTGACACCATGCATAGGCAACAAGCAAACAAACCACAAGGATGATTAACAAACGTGCGACCGACATGAATGCATGACCAACACACACCGCCCATCCAGTGAAAGGGGTGAACTATGATCTGATACCACTTCACGGTATCAAATAGCACCCAAAAAGAATGGAAACCAGATGCCACCCAAAGAGAACGAAACTCGCTTTGATACCATTCTGTGGTATCAGATATGACTCAAAGAGAGCACAACCTGCTCTGATACCACTTTGCAACACCCTCATCCCACATCTACCTAAGTAACCGACCAAATGGGGTAAACATGCGAAGAGAGTCTACTATGATGGGATTCAACCTCTTAGGTAACCTTAAGGAAGTGGAACCGATGGAAACACATCACACAAACCTTCTACATCGACAACAAAACTCCCAGGAGCCAACCCAACTACTCAGGTAATTAGTCCATGAGACTAACATAAGCTTTAAACCATTAAACCCCATACACTCCCTTGATATGGACAAGCATGCATCCACGAGGCTCCAGATGCTCCCACAACATGGGTATGCATGTGTTTGGGGACTTTTCTCCTCAGACTTGTGCCTACGACTCTAAGATTTGTGCCACTTTTCAATCATAGAGCCCAGGTCACTGCCTATAATTCATTGAAACTTTAAGAAATGAATTTACACAACATAAAAATGATGCATTTGCAAAAAAAAATGACAAGGTATAGATTGGACCCTTACTAGCCATGACAAAATTTTCGTCAAACATATCAAAAATATGAAATCTATAGGTCTTAACAACAAAACTGAGCATAGGGGTCTCATACTTATCTGAGAATCGCTAAGAAGCATTGTTCCCTTATATCATTAACTACATTATCATCTGTTAGGTCATAAACACATTGTTCATTCATTTACAAATCAAAGCATGAGGAGAGCCATACATCATCACTTTCATAATACATGCTTATAACCAACATAATAACAACATAAATATCAAGGATTCATCAACCATAGAATCCACATATAAACCAATACATTTACGCATAACATACCAAGGGAAGAACCTATTATTAATAAGTGCAAAATCCAACCCGGGATGGGACTACCACGTTACACTCGACCATAGAATAGCTGAGACAATTATCTCTTCAACCATTCACCTCTGTGGCATATTCCAAGCATGAATGTGAGACTCAAACCAAAAGGACCAAACAGGGCATACCGAGGCTAAACCACCTCAGCCCCATCAATATAAATCAGACTTTACAGTAATCTATCTTGGATCACTAGGCCAAACAATAAACATGTAATAACAGGCTTTATCATGATCTCCACCATATCACTAGGAAAAAACAAGCATGGATGCCACCATATTTCTCCACCTACACCGTGAGGAATTTTCCTGTCTCCTGATCTCTCAGACTTTACTGCAATCCACACCAGATCACTAGGCCCTAAATCGAGACCCACTCTCCGAGTTTTACCACATATCCAATCCCAATATTATTAGGCCTGATGAGAGAACCCACCTCTAGGATTTACCGTATATCCTGCCATTCACCGGTCGAGGATTCCTAGGCCCACCAAGGAAACACATAATATGGATTTATCGTAACCCACAATCCAGTTTAGGGGTTACTAGGCCATGTGTTCTATTATTCAGAGATCCACCTCACTCAACTTCAAATCCATCTGACAATCCAACTCAACCAAAACATGAGAACTCCATCACACCATGGCTATGAGGAAATGGCAAGGCTAGACTAGGCTAAAAATATTATCACAACTAGAAAAACCCATGCCATAACAACAAAGAGCCACATGCAATACCATACATGCCAAATATAACAAGGAAAACACACATGAAAATCGATACTTGCAAAGAATCCTACTGTAGCTGCTTGGTCCTGCTCTTCTTAGCTTGCTCCAAAACACACATGAAAATCGATACTTGCAAATAATCCTACTGTAGCTGCTTGGTCCTGCTCTTCTTAGCCTGCTCCTCTTGCCTTCTTTTTTTTCTTGATCCAATGCCAAAATGATCCAAGAAATGTTTAAGTGTCCAAGAGTGAGAGAGAGAGAATAATGACAGAGCTCCAAAACTGAAATGATAGAAGGTACCAACTGATCCTCAAAAGCCTTTTTATTAATGAGGCCTCTATTTTCTCCATTTTCTATATTTTCCTTCATTTTCCTTGTCACATGCAACTTGTGGCCTTCCACCTTCCTTTTCTACTAATTTCCATTATTTTCATAAATAAATGTGCCAAAAATTCCATTTTTCGTTTCCAAAGCCTTAGCCATTGCCTTTGCCAATTTCCTTAGCCATAATAAACCAAATGAACAACCACAATAGGATGTCTTTTTCAACATTCAACTTGGAATACATGTCCCATAAACCATGTTTATTATTTTCCTTTATTAACTTTTATTACATGGAATTTTCACTAGGGTTGTTATAGTTTTCATTAGATTAGCTGCTACTTTGGATACGATTTTATATAAAATGTTGCAAAGGGATATCGGCCTGAATTTCCCAAGGATACTGGCTAATTATTCCTTAGGAATAAGGGCTATAAAATTTGAATTCAGGGCTTTGATAATCGTTGTTGACTCCTGGGAATCAACCACCACCTCATATATATCATATTTGACAATTTCCCATCAAGGTTTAAAGAAATATATAGTAAATCCATCTAGTCTAGGGGCTTTCCCATTAGCCATTTCATTCACTTCTAGTGCCACTTCTTCCATGGATATCACCTTGTTTAAATTCTTGTTGTGCTCATCCAACATAGTTACGGATGAAACGAAAACTATTACTTCAAAACGGGTACTTGAGCCCAAAAACCCCAAAAAAACATGAAAAAACAACCTAAAAATGAAAATTGTTTATTCTAAAACGATGATTTTTTTTTTGGGTAAATTTTCAACATGTTTTTTAAATGGAAGTGAAGACCATTTTTTTTGAAAAATGGACGAAAAAACACCCTTAAAAAATTGTTTATTTTGGAATAACAAAAAATAAAATCAGGTTACAATTTTGACATTTTTTTAGCAATAGAGTTAAAGAGAAAATATCCGGACTTTGAAAAACTGTAAAATTCCAACAATTCTTGGACATGATGTTAAAGATAAAATATCATGTATGATAATTCCAACTATTTCCATCCATGTTGTTAAAGATAAAATATCTTGACTCTAAAACACCTTGAAATTGTAATTGTTTTCAACCATAGCATTAAAGATAAAATATCATGACTTAGAAAACATTAAAATCTTAACATTTTTTCAACCATTCAATTAAAACCAAAGGTTATGACTACAAAAAGATCTCAAGTTTTCAAAATATTTCAAGCATGACATTATGGAAAAATTTTACGACTAATTTTTTTTTTTTTTTTAAGTGAACACCTAAATGAAAGAGTTATTATAACAAGAGTATTTTTTTTTAATGTTAAATTTTTGGTGATTTTAAAATCTTATCCTAAGACAACTTGAGTCATTGCAAAAAAAAATTGAAAAATCAACTATCAAATTGACACATAGTGTAGGTGAGCTCAACCCATTGTAATGAAAACTTAAAGACCAACCATGAAATTAACACATTGCGGGGCATACTTGATTCATTATAACGAAAAGTTTATAATCAACTATCAAATTCCACATAATGGGATCAGATTGCCAGACAAGCATCGACATGGACCCTAATGTATATATGAAAGATACAAAAGAAAACAAAAATTCAAATTAATAAAAGAATAATAAATAAATATAAGAGTAATACATAAAAAACATGACAAAATAAAATCAATATAAAATATATAGAAATGCAAAAATTCAATATTGAAAAAAAATAATAAAAATAACACAGAAAAATCAATATATTGAATAAAAAATAAAAAATAACAATAATAACAAGTAAAAAAATATAATAAAAATCATTATCAAAAAAAACCATAAATGTTTAATAAAATTATCATATCAATTAAAAAAAAAAAAGGGTAAAATAAATACAAAACATTAATAAGAAATTAAAAAACTTTCAAAAGAAACAAAAAACCTATTAATAAATTAATATAACTATTATTAAATCATAAAATTAGACAATATAATAAAAATAAATTAAAAACCAGTAAAAAAAAAAAAAAAAAAAAAAAAAAAAAAAAAACATAACAAAAATAAACAAAAAACAATAAAAATAAAAATAAAAAAACATGACAAAAAAACATAAATCATGTTTGTAACAAAACATAAAAATAAAAAAGGAAAAAAAAAACAAAAAACCTATAAAATTGTAGAAAAAAACTAAAATTAACTTGAGAAAATCAATCATCATGTCTGCATCGAAGAGGCTAGTGTTATTGCTAGAGTTTCACAATTCCATTACCGGAAATTTATGGAAGCCCTTGAGATTGAAAAAAGGCCGAACAATCTCAATAGAGAGGATCGCTAGAAGATCAGTAGTTGCTGGGTCCAAACGCTCTCCTCCTAGTCGTTTTCTTCCTTTCTTCCCCTCCCTTGGTTTAGCTTGATCTTGTTGTCTTCTAGGTTTTTTTCCCCTTGTTCCCTGTTTCTTGTGGCCTTGGTTCTTTGAGGTGTGGTTGATATAGTTTGAGGTATTTTAATAGCACTTAATTTATGATTCTAATAACATAAAGAAAATAATCTTGAAACTAATCTTTGATAATATATAACCCTTAAATAAACTATTATTTAATTTTAAATATTAAAATATTCTTTCTAACCCTTATTCTTATCTCTATACATTTTATATTTTAATAACCTTTATAAATAACTATTAATTTAAATTTAATTTTTTTATAATTTAATTAGTTTAAAAATATATATATAAATGGTATGAAATAGTCCTTTTTAAACTTGATATTAATAAAATATAACTAAATTATTTAATAACTTAATATATATAATAAATTTTTATAACTAACTACTATTATCTAATATTTATATATAGATAACTTTGATAACTATACTATAATTTAATTAATTAATTTAATAATTAGTTTTTAGATTAATTTTAAATTATATTTATATTATAATTTTATTATAATTGTCCATTTACTTTATTTAAATATTAAATATAATCTCTACTGAATTAACTTAATTTAATTAAATAAAGGTTATACCTCTAATCAAACTAACCGTTCCCCAGTCAAATTTAGCCGTTAGTCATTATAGCCTTTACTTGGTCAAGAAATATAGCCGTTGGATATTCTGCTATGACTATTTAATATGCAAAATGAGATCTGTTCATTCAACTTCTCATGACGATGAACCACATTGGTTGGTCTGGAACGCGTCGACAAAAGCATCTCGATGTGATTTCTGCCGAAGAATCTTCTCTCAAACAAAATTAACTCATAAAAATAAAAAAATTAAATAAAAAATTAATGAGGAATAAACAAAAATAAATAAAATGAAAAAAAAAACATATAAGTTTAAAGAAAAGCCAAATGAAACAAAAAATCAAAGCAAATTTTTTAAGAATAAAAACAAAATAAAAGAAAACCTCAATTTGAAAAAACCTAAAATAATTAAAAAATTTATAATTAGAAAAGAAATTAACAAAATAAAAAAATATAAAATATTTAAATTAAGTATATATATATAAACAAAATTAAAAATAAAAAAGATAAAATAAAAAAATTTTAAAGAATTAATTATTATTTTTTTAAAATTAATATAAAAAATAAGAAATAATTGAAAAAAATATAAATAAATAAAAAAATTAAAAAAAATAAAAAAATTCAAAACGATTAAAAAAAATTCAAAAACATATTAAAAAATTCAAAACATTAAAAAACAATTAACTTAAATTTAAACAAAAAATATAAAAGTAAATAAAAATAAAAAAATAAAAAGAATTGAAAAAAAATAAAAAGAAAAAGAAAAATAAAAAAGAAAAGAAAAACATTAAAAACATTAATATATTTTAAATATAACAAAAAAAATAAAATAAAAAAAAAACAATCACCCGACCCCTCACCTCTCTCCTCCCCCCTCGGCCCTCTCTCAGCGCCCTCGTCTCCCTCTCCCTCCCCTCGACCCTTCCTCACCCCCTGATCCAGGTGGATCTTTAGATACAGTGGCATGGAAAAGATCAAAATTCAAAGTAGTACAAAGGCAAGTATCTTGACATCAGGTCTAAGTGCTCGTCGCTTTGATTCCAACAGTGGGAACAACACTCAAATCCGAGTCCGAATGAAGGAGATAGAAGCAGTCAAAGTTCTAGGTTGACTTGTAGGAAACAGGGGAAAATGAAAGTCCAAGGATGCTCCTGGAAACAGTTCCATTGCGTAGATCTTCTCATTGTGAATCTACTACAACTTGAATGGGCTGAAATGGACTCCTGAAAATGAAGTTATCATCAAAAGACTCTGCCTTTGTTCCTTTGGAAAATGAGGCATTTTCTCTAAAAAATGGATTTAAAGCCTTTAAAAGGCAAATCGCAATTGGAGAAGTCAAAAGGCAGGCTTAAGGCAAGGGCGGAGGAATCCCCGATTAACGATCTTCGACTAATCACCATTGCAGGCAAGCGATCGACGATATCGTGACTTTAGAATCGACAATGGAGTGACCAGATCGATGGATCGGGTTGGCGAAACCCAAAGTTTAGGACTAGGACCCCTAGGCCGTAGCGATGTGATATGCCGACGCGATAGGGTTGATGCGATGTGACAATATCAATGATCCCCGCGACAAGGGCCAGTGAACAAGTGCGATAGCGATTTGCAATAAAGGGCTGAACCCGATGGGTTTATAAGCTCGATTTCATATATTTGAAGTTTGGTTAAAAGGATTTTGGTCAGGTTTTTCTTATGTTTCTATGTATTATCGCTTGGAACAAAAAAGAGCTATTTTAAAGGTTTTGTTGCGCTCGCCAGTCCTCCTTAGAACGATTGCTATTCTAAAACAAACATTCCCCGATTTAAGTGGCCTTTGTAACAAAAGAAAATTATAAACCCAATGCACACAGAAGTACAGGGGAAGAGATTTTGGCACGCAATTCGAGGCAGGAGCAGCGCAGGAGTTTCGGTAGTTCATTTTTTCTGAATTGGGTGAATTTTATATGGTTTCTACCCTTCTCGATGCCATGAACGTAGTGGTGCTATTTGTTTCTCCATTTGAGTTCTCCTTTTCTCAGCCATTTTTTAGAATGGAGGTATAAGACTCCTTTTATGTAATTGATGATTGTATTCTATTCTTTTCATGCCATTTAATGAATGAAGGCCTCCCCATTGATCGAGCAAGGCCCAGAGACGTAGTCCAAGTTGGATGAACTCCGTTATCAAGTCTTGTTGTCTTCTTTTCATGTCTTATGTGTTTCTTCTTCTTCTCTCATGTGCACATTAAATTTCTATGTTAAGCTACAATTTTCACACGTGATTATTTTAATGCATCTATAAGCAAAATATCACTGGATCAAGTGGTATCAGAGTAGGTCTTTTTAGATGTGAATTGCATGTTTGTATGCTAACAAGAAACAGGCTTCGAAGAGGCGAAGGGGAACTAGAGCCTTTCGATCCCGAAGTGGGGCGAGCACATCGAAGGAGAAACATGGAAGACGAGTCTCGTATTGAAGAGGAGCATAATTTCCACAAGACCTTCTATTCAATGGCAAAGAATTTCAGTCAATTTCTTTCAAGGTTGGAGAGAGCAGAAGGGAGAAATCCAGAAGAACAAGGTTCAGTGCATGGAAATGGTGGAGAAGAACCCCCTCCTTCTCCTTCCACCAATGAAATTTCTTCTTCCTCTCACCACCATAAACATAGAAATCCCAGGGATGCATCTAAGAAAACTTTCTTTAAATTGGATGTTAAATTTGATCTTCCCATGTTTAATGGTGAAAGTAACACAAAGAAGCTTAATAATTGGATTAGGCAGATTGAGGTCTACTACAAGATTCAGCAGATCATGGAGGATGAGGCAAAGATTCAGCTGGCCTCTCTACGACTGAGCAACACCGCTCTCGTTTGGTGGGAGAACAAAATGCAGAGCAGTAAGAATGTGGGTAACCTCTTTTCCTCATGGCCTGATTTTATTTCTGTGTTAAAGGAATAGTTTTATCCCTTGGGATACAAGCAAAAATCTTTAATGAATTGACAGTATTTAAGGCAAGGCAAAGGTTAGGATGTTCATAGTTTTACAGAGGAGTTTAGAAAGCAAGCACTTAATTTGGGTATGCACTTGATACACCTAAAGTAGTAACTAACTACATTGGCTCATTACGTAGTTACATTAGGCATTCATTGTTATTGTTTGAACCAACTACTATTGACTCAGTTAGTGTGAAGGTAATTCATATTGAGAACAGGGAAAAAAAGGAAAGAGATGACCATTCCAGAAAACTACTGTTCAAACCTCCCAATGGCAAGTCTAAAGTGAAATGGAAAGGAAGGAGAAGAAGACAACAACAAACAAAGAAGGAGAAAGGCTATATTGCAATCATTGCAAAAAGGAAGGTCATGATGATGATCACTGTTGGAAACATCACCCAGAAAAGAGACCAAAGAAGTATGGAGGAAAGGGGAAGCAGAAGACAGTGGCAACGTCGCAGCAAGACCTTGGATCAGATTTGAGAGATGAAGCATTAATCACAACCGCAGGAACAAAAGGTACTCTTACACCTCATGTTAATTCTGAATCACATGAAGGCACTAGTTCTGTAAATGAGTGCCTTCCTAATGATCGAAAGAGAATTGAGCTATTTCATATTAGAGTTGTTGTAAATCATACTAAAGTAGAAACTCTGTTTGATACTGGATCCAAAGAAAACTTAATCGCAAAATCCTTGGTAAAGAAACTTGGCTTAGAAACCAAACCACATCCGAAACCTTACCCGCTGGGATGGATACATGATAAAGCAAAACTGAATGTAACTCAACAGTGTAAAGTAAAATTTGTGATCACTTCTAAGCTAGTGGATGAAGTAGAACTGGATGTGATACCATTGGATATCTGTTGCATGGTGTTAGGGAGCCCATATCTGTATGATAGAAAGGCCATCTTCTTTTGTCACGAAAACAAATACCAAATCATAAAAGATGGGGTAGAATATATAGTAAGGGCTCATCAAACTAAAATCAATGCCAACCTTGTAAGCGCAGGACAAATGAAAAGGCTGGTGAATTCCAGTAAGGGTTGCATGCTTACGATTGTAAGGGGAAAAGATGCAGAAGTAGATGATGCTTTCCAGGGTTGTGATCAGGAACATAAACAGGAATTATGTGAATTAATTTCTAATTATGATGCATTTTTTCAGGAACCAAAGGGATTACCTCTGAAGAGGGAAATCCAACATGAAATCCATTTGCAGCATGACGCTCCTTTATCTAATATTGGCATGTACAGGATGTCGACCATTGAGATGGAGGAAATTAAAAAGCAGGTGCAGGAATTGCTGGACCAAGGGGTCATCAGGTCGAGCAGTTCTCTATGTGGCTCACCGATTGTCTTAGTGCCAAAGAAAGACAACACATGGAGGATATGTGTGGATTACCGAGCACTAAGCAAAATCACGGTGAAAAATCACTACCCTCTTCCACGCATTGACAACTTATTAGATTAGTTAAAGAATGTTGTTTATTTCACCAAATTGGATTTGCGCAGTGGTTATCACCAGGTTCGAATTGCAAAACAATATGTGTGGAAAACCGCTTTCAAGACCAAAGAGGGGCTATTCGAATGGATGATGATGCCATTCGGACTTTGCAACACTCCAACTACTTTTATGAGGGTCATGAATGATCTCTTTGGGCCTTTCATTGATGAATTTGTTCTTGTATATTTAAATGATATACTTTTCTTTAGCAAAAGTTGGAATGAACATGTGTTTCATGTGAAGAAAGTGCTTGATGTATTGAAAAAAGAAAAACTCTATGTAAAGTTGTCAAAGTGTGAGTTCGGGAAAACCTCCTTGGGTTACTTAGGTCATATTGTTGGTCATGGGCAATTAAAAATTGATACCTCTAAAGTTGAAGCAATGTTAAATTGGCCTAAGCCTACTAGTGTAACGAAGGTCCATAGCTTTTTAGGTGCAGTCTAGTATTGGAGGAGATTTATTGCCAATTTCTCTGTTATTGCAACACCTTTGCACACATTGACAAGTGTGAAATAGGTATTTGAATGGGGAGGAAGACAACAAAAGTCCTTCGAAACATTGAAGGAAAATATCAGCACCGCGCCAGTCTTAGCCTTACTAGATCTCCAACAACCATTCGAGAACGAAATAGATGCCAGTGATTATGCCATGGGAGCTGTACATGCGGCAAAAGAAGCCAATATGTTACCATTATGAGAAGTTTCCTTAGGCTGTGATAAACTATCCCACTTATGACAAGGAGCTTTATGCCTTGGTGTAGAGTGTGAAAAAGTGGAAACACTACCTGATTGGAAAGGAGACCATCATCAATATGGATCATCAGCCCTTGCAGTACCTTCAGTCACAAACCAAGTTGCAACAATCTCGTCATTTATGGTGGATGGGTTTTCTTCAACAATTTCATCTGGTAATAAAGTATAAGAAGGGCATTAGCAATAAAGTGGTCGATATTCTATCTCGCCCTCCTATTTCTGCTTCTGTTATTTTGCATAATGCTTCATTATCTTTTGAGAGCTATGCTGAAAAATATGCTAACAATGATGACTTTAAGGATGTTTATGCAAAACTAACCCATGGTTCACAGGTGGGAAACTATCACTTGCAGGGGAAACTGTTGTATCACCTTGGCAAATTATGCATTCCCATAGGGGAAAGAGTACATGTAATTCGAGAGGCCCACACCTCTCTTGTGTCTGGACACTTTGGTGTTGAAAAGACTTTATGTCATGTACAAAGATTTTGTTTTTGGCCTCATAGGAAGAACATTGTGACTCGCTATGTAAAGGGTTGTGTGATATGTTCTGTTTCAAAGCCCTCTAATAGAAAACTTGGGCTCTACACACCACTCCCTATTCTGAGTCGTCTATGGGAAAGTGTGTCGATGGACTTTGTAGGAGGTTTTCCTTTGTCTAGAAAGAGTCACAACTATTTGTATGTCGTCGTTGACCGTTTTAGTAAGATGTGTATTTTAATGCCTTGTAAAAGGCAGATCACTGTAGAGTGGACTGCTTATCTTTTCTTTTAACATGTTTGGGTCCATTTTGGGTTGCCCATATCGATTGTGTTAGATCAGGACTCTCACTTTCTCGGAGCGTTTTGGACCAGTTGGTGGAAGATGATGGACACCAAGTTGAAAAGAAGCACGACATTTCATCCACAGACTGATGGACAGACAGAGGGTGTCAACCACACCGTGGTACACTTGTTACGAGGCTATTGTGAGAAACATCCTAAGTTGTGGGATGAGCATCTCCCATATGTGCAACATTCCTACAACCGAGCAGTGCACTCATCTATGCAACGTTCACCATTTGAGACATGTTTTGGTTACCTACCAAAGGACCCTTTTGATATGGTCTTTGGAAGGGAAGATAACTACAATGGATGTAATGATAGGGACAAAGCTCAGCAGTTCATCCAACGAATCTAGTTGATTCACCAAGTAGTACAAGAGCAGTTGGAGAAAAGTCAAGCCCGTTATAAGGCTCGACATGACAAACACCGAGTCGACCATCAATTTCAAGTGGGCGAAAAAGTGTGGTTCCATATCAGCAAGGACAGGATGAAGGGAGAAGGGAAGAAGTTGCGACCAATCTGGTATGGTCCATTCACCATTTTGGAGAAGATTGGAAACAATGCCTTTCATCTTGATTTGTCGATATATATGCAGATGTACTCTGTAGTGAATGTGGAGAACTTAAAGATGTATGAGCCACCATTGATTATGGACATCGGAGAGGTGGGCACAGTTCCTACCATTGATGATTTTGCACCAGAGTATCTTGATGAGTTACCTGAAGACATCATCCTTGACCGAAGAACCAGGACTTCACGACGAGGAGATGTGGAATACCTTTGAGTTGGTTTCAAGGAGATGCACCCCAGCAAGGCAAAATGGTTGGAGAAGGAAAGAGTGAGGGAACAATTCCCTCACTTGCCAATTGACTGATAAATTTTTTTTGGCGGTCCAAAAGCTCCTCAATGGGGAGAATTGGTCAAGGTGGATCTTTAGACACAGTGGCATGGAAAAGCTTAAAATTCAAAGTGGTAGAAAGGCAAGTATCTTGACATTAGGTTGAAGTGCTTGTCGCCTTGATTCCAACAATGCAAACGACACTCCAATCTGAGTCCAAATGAAGGAGATAAAAGCAGTCAAAGTTCTAGGTTGACTTGCAGGAAACAGGGAAAATGAAAGTCCAAGGATGATCTTGGAAATAGTTATGTTGCGTAGATTTTCTCATTCTAAATCTACTGCAACTTGAATGGGCCGAAACGGACTCTGGAAAATGAAGTTATCATCAAAATACTCTACCTTTGTTCCTTTGGAAAATGAGGGAATTCCTCTAAAAAATGGATTTAAAGCCTTTAAAAGGCAAATCGCAATCGAAGAAGTCAAAAGGTGGGCTTAAGGCAAGGGTGAAGGAACTCCTGATTAGTGATCTCCGACTAATCGCCATCGCGGGCAAGCGATCGGCGATATCGGGACTTTAGAATCGGCGAATCGGGTCAGCGAAACCCAAAGTATAGGACCAGGACCCTTGGGCCATAGCAATGTGATATGCCGATGCGACAGGGCTAATGCGATATGCCGATATCAGCAATCGGCGATCAACGATTCCCACGACAAAGGCCAGTGAACAAGCGCGATAGCGATTTGCAATAAAAGGCTAGACCTGATGGGTTTATAAGCTCGATTTCATATATTTGAAGTCCGGTTAAAAGGCTTTTGGTTGGGATTTTCTTATGTTTCTATGCATTATCGCTTGGAACGAAAAGAGCTGTTTTAAAGGTTTTGTTGCACCCACCAGTCCTCCGTTAGAACAGCTGCTATTCTAAAACAAACATTCCCCGATTTACGTAGCCTTTGTAACAAAAGAGCATTATAAAACCCAATACACACAGAAGTGCAGGGGGAGAGGATTTTGGCATGCAGTTTGAGGCAGGAGCAGCACAGGAGGGCCAATAGTTCATTTTGTTTGAATTGGGCGAATTTTATATGGCTTTTTCCCTTCTCGACACCATGAATGCAATGGTGCTATCTATTTCTCCATCTGAGTTCTCATTTTCTCAGCCATTTTTCAGAATGGAGGTATAAGACTCCTTTTTATGTAATTGATGATTGTATTCTCTTTTTTTCATGCCACTTAATGAATGAAGGCCTCCCCATTGATCGAGCAGGGCCTGGAGACGTAGTCCAAGTTGGATGAACTCCATTCTCAAGTCTTTTTGTCTTCCTTTTATGTCTTATGTGTTTCTTCTTCTTCTCTCATGTGCACATTAAATTTCTATGTTAAGCTACAATTTTCACACGTGATTCTTTTAATGCATCTATAAGCAAAAGATCACTGGATCACCCCCTTCCCCCTTACCCTCCCCACCTTCAGCCCTACCCCTCGACCCCTCTCGGCCCTCACTCAGCCCCCTCTCAGCCCTCCCTCTCCCTCTTGCCACTCGACCCCTCTCGGCCCTCG